>CATIWR010148802.1:0-22050 GCA_949677035.1 Omphalea diandra
ATTTTATATTTTATTTAAAAATATTTTACTATTTTATTTTATAATATTTTATACATTTTATTATTATATTATATCTTAAAATATATAATAATTTTATTATATTATATTATAATAAAATTATTATATAATATTTTAATAAAATAATTATATATTTATGCAGCCTTGCATTCTGCAAGGCTGCATGCGGTGTGCTGCAAGGTAGGCTTGCAGCAGAGATTTCTGCTGCAGGAGTAGCAGGAATCTCTGCTACGTCCGCCAGCTGGCGGACGTAACATTAAAAAAATCAAAAAAGAAAAACTGTTAACAGTAACGTCCGTCGGTTTAACTAGCAGACGAAAGACTTTGGTCACCTCTTTTTCTAAATTATTTTTTGAATTGCTTTATTTTTATAAATATTTTTTAATTCATACTTTTTTCTTAATTTTTTTTTTTTTACATTAATTTGAAAAATAGCCCTCAACTGATGCAGTTCCAGCATTATGGCCCATTCCACGCCATTTAGAATGTCCAGGTGTCAAAGCAGCTCCTAGTTCTCCTATGTTGATTTTTCCAACCCAGCAGACAGGTTTGTTCTCAAGCTTGTCAGGGTTTTTTTTTTTTAATACCTGAGAATTTATTTTTTGTCCTTTCATGTTACTGGTCATTATGGGTACAGAGTTCAAATTATCAGCTTGATAAGTACTATACCTAAAACAATAGAATTAATTCAAATCAAAGTTGGATAATTCTTTTTAAGAGGTTGTCACGGTTTTACTTTATAGCAAAAGGGATAGAAACCTGTCAGCTGCCCAGGGAAGACATCAACATATCTCATGAAGACAACCTAGATGATGCGTATCCTAAGATGCTCAACTTATGATAATATTCCTATTTCTGTGGCTTCTCTATCTCTCTCTCTAGTAAATCAAATATTTGTTTCAAAAACTATCTATAGAAGATGACATCCCGCAAAATAGACTTTGATGTATATTATCATATTTAATGCGGCCCTTACTAGTTGATACTTGGACTGTTTTTAGCAACTTCGTAATTTGAAATTAGATTATTCCTAGTTCAATATAATGTATGCAATGTGTTCCAATTGTTCATCATAAGTTCATAACCATGTGAGAAAATGAGAACTCTCTTTAATTGAATTCCGTGTGATAAAAACTCTTGAATCCTCATACCAATTGATGATTCATAATTTGCCCTTGTTCATGTGCATGTCGAAGTTGTTTTCCCTTCTCCTTTCATATTAGCTTCATAATTTCTGTATGATAACCTCTGTCCTATGTTGCAATATGCTAGCCCATATTTCTTCTCATTTATTTTAATCTCTCATTATCTGCCTGGCCAAGGTGGTTGGCTTTTTCTTTGGATAATATTCTCGAGGTGTCTTGTCAAATGTCAAGTACAAAAATTCAGACCATGTTGGTTCTAGGTCCTAGGCATTGACTGCTTTTTTGAACAACTTTGCATCCCAAGTAAATTAATTATTCTAATGGACCAAATGAGTCTATTTCTCCTAAAGTTGAGCATAGACTTTGGAGAAACCCAACCAAAAACAAAATTATCCGAAAGCACCCAGAACAGAACTAGACCAAACCAAATAAATAGTACAAATAGTACAATTCGATTCTGGTTCTAGATATTTTATTATCAGAATCAAATACCCAAACTAAATCCAACCATACCTTACCAAATCGAATAACTAATATATATATATATATTGAAAATTGGGATCTAAATGGATCTGATTTGGTTTATTTGTTGTATGACTTCTTTTAAATTATTAAACTATATTGAATTAAATTGGACCGTTCTGAATAGGACAGAAACCTGAACTGAACTATACTAAAATTTAAAATATCTAAACTGAATTGAACTGACTTTTGTAAGTACCAAACCGAAATTGGACCGAAATTTAGAAGTACTGATTCTCAGTTCAAAATATATTAAATAATTGGTCCATAGCTGAACCAGAACATCGCTAATATCTCTGGCTAGGTCAATCAGTTTTCTAGATTCCACTTCAGCATGAGTGAAAGACTGGAAATAGTTTGGAAATATTGAAAATAATGCAAGGGAATGAGCTGAAAAATTTTGGGATTGATCCTCCTCTCTTGTCCTTTTTTTTTTTCTTCACACACATCTGTTTCTTAATGGATTCTTGTTTTCATCCGTAGATTACCAAGTACTATCTGTTTTCTCATATTACTTTCCTTTTGTTTTTGGAAAAACATTTCATAAGTTCCAGGTAGTAGAAAAGCATCAGTGCAGAGATATCTTGAGAAGCGAAAAGACAGATATCTTAAATTATTGATATGCTCTTTATGACAAGAAAATAAATCAACCAGTCTATTTTGCTCTGTTATTCGTCTCTCATATCCCTGTTAGGTGAAGGTTCAAGAACAAGAGGAAAGGAGCAATGCCTTCATCCGCTAGCTTAGACATAAACGCTAGTGATCGAGTGGGAGATCAACACTCAAGTGACCAATGAAACTTAAGTGGTGCATGCTCATCTCCCCAACCCAGACCACCTAAGATACCCACACATTGCAGCTCTGTTAAGAATGGGGCAAAGTATGTCTTTCTCTCTACTAATCTTAGTGAAAAAGTTGATATTGGCTAATCTTTGTCACATGCATTTTATTTTCAACTTTCAAGTGGAAATAACACTTCATGTACTCTTGTAATGCTTAGTATTACTTTTGGGGTCAATCTGGTTAGGGTGCATTTGAAATGAAGAAGGATGTGGTGTTATGTTCTAAGCTTAAAAAAATAAAAAGGGAAATGATCTTAAATAGAAATGGTCTTTCATTTCAAATGACTATCTCTCCAGATGGACGCTTATATCATTTGAATTTATGCGGATTTCAAATTTAAATTACAATCCATAGATTGAGGGGCATATATGCTTTGAATTTGAAAATGCATATGCAACCAAAGATCATGAGCAATATGGTTAATAATCGAATACTGTGTTCATGTCATATGGTCATTTGCTTTCATTTTTTTCTTTGTTGCATTTATTTGATACTCTTCTGAAATCGACTAGGAATATCCTTTGCTTATGTGAGTTTTTTTCAGTTTCACTGGCTGAAAGTTTTTGTGCAAGCGTTAATGTGCCTCCTATACCAAGCAGTTTCCCTATAAAAACTTCATGTGCAGCATTAGGGATTATATTTTTTGTTGCATAATTTGTTTCTATATTATTGACGAGAACTCATCACTAGTTAAGTTTATTATAAGATGTACATAATACAAATTTATTGTATTGTGTTTGTTAAGTTTGCAACTGGTTGGTTCTTTATGGAGGCCCAGTTTGCTGCCTTGTGTCATTAATTCATTTATATCGAACTATTAGTTCATCAGGTACATTGTGCTTTTTGAAGCCATTATGCAAGATGTAGCGTGTCTTTGCATGAACCAGCTAACTGTAGCTTCACGCAAATCACATGTTGGTCTTCTAGAAGGATTCCTGGTTAGCCAAGAGCCTTTCCAGGATCCTTGCTATAAATTTACCGTGATTGCTATTATTTCTTGATATAATGAAACTATGCAAACCACAGACAAGTGATTGTTGGCACCATTAGTTCATTTGAATTGCATTTAATAGCTTGGTGCTCACTTTTTTCCTCTCTGAAGGCATAATAGAAAAAGCTTTTTAAGTGAGTGGTGATTTGTGGTCGTATTACATATGCATTGCATATGTTAAAGAATGTTGATTATGGAGATGATAAGTCTGTTGCCTGAGATGCTGTTTACTTTATGAATTGTGAGCAAGGACTCGCATGTACTGTCTGTCACCATTTCTGATTTCTGATGTCAGTGAAGAAGGCTATAGAGAGTGTTGCAAGAGCTTGTACCATAAAGTGTTGTGTGATTAATGTAGAAGATGCGGCCTTTTCTTTAGATACGGAAAAAGTAGTTCCAAATTCAGGTTTATCAACAAATCTCCATACGTTCTCTGTGTCTCCTTATATTTTGCAACTAAATGGGTAATTGCTAATCGCATTGCCTGTGCTGTTGTTCTCGTTGGCCTATACAATAATATCTTTCATGGAGAAATTTTAGTTCATGATCTATGGTTACTCGCGAGCGATGGATTGGAGCGTGCCAATGCAAATATTGAACCATGTGAGGAAGCACAGAAAGTGGGTAGGAGCTTTTAGGATCATTAATTTAAATCGTGGTCGCAGACCACAGTTGTATGTAACGGTAACAGGCTGTTGTGGTGGTACCGTGGTAGTAAAGTATCGATATATAATTTTTACTAAAAAATTGTAAAATATTATAAATTAAGAAATATTTTTATAAATTATTTAAATTATAATTGATAATTAATTAATAAGTATAATTTTACTTTAAATTTTTTTTGAATTAATTTATGAAAAATTTTAAAAGGTAAACTGATGAAATTCGGAATTGATGTAAATGAAATAAAAATAAGAAAAAAGTTATCAAAAGAAAATATATTATGTTATATAATGGCTATTATCATTATGTAACTGTTGTTATATAATAGTTATTATCATTATGTAATGATTGTTAGTTGTTATAATTATTATGAGTAATAAAAATTTTTAATTATTAAACAACAGTAGTAATGAGAATAAAAAATAAAAATATCATTATATAATATAAAAATATTATTATATACTTTTAATTTCATGTCTAGAATAAGGGAAAGGATATGCATTCGCTTTTGTGAATAGATTGGCGACAGAAATCAAAATATTGCTGAAGTGAAAAAAAGAAAAAAAAAGATGTACTCCTTTTGCTCGGACGATTGGCTGTCTCCATCGCATTGAGTACTAAGGTGGCCGAACATGAACCCACCAATGGTTGCGCCTTGGTTTTTTGTCTCTGTTTCAATTATTGTGGCGACCCATAATATTTCCTTGGGGATGTTCCATTGGTCTGCGCCGCCTATCTTTTTGTCCTTTCTTTTTCTCCCTATTTATAGCTGTCTTTTCTGTTTTACATTTTCTTTTCCCCAAATTTAACTTGACATTACATGCATGAACTTGAAATGCAAGTTGGTATACATAGCTTGGGTCAATTGTTTCCTTAATCTTGCTTCTTTCTGATCCCCCGAACTCTCGGCTATAGCTTACAAAAAGGAAATAGCTTTGCTTTTCTCAGTCTTTGACTCTCTTACAAATGGTTAGCATTGACTTGACATAATTTCTAAAGTACCTCACAAAAATCGCATCATAAATAACTTAAGAAAAGTTTCTTTCGTTATACATTAAATCAAATAATAACTTAGCGCATGTGTGGATTTCCAAACGGAAAAAATGGAAAGATAAAATTTCTACACAAAAAAAAATGGTGCTTAATAAAAATTAACTGTTCTTTAAAAAATTGCGCTCACATGGACAGTCAATGCGGCTTTGTCATAAATAGTGTTTTGAAAATCGAATGAACTGAAAGTGATCAATTTTATTGGATTTGATAATTTGATTCAGTTTTCAAGGTGATTTTTATATTTTTATGTATTTTAAATATATTTATATATATTTTTAATATTTTTTTATTTTAAGAATTATTTTAATAATATTTTTTGAATTTTATTTATTATTAGACTGATTTAATCGAATTGATCAAACTGATTGACCTAAAATTGATCATTTGACCGATCCGATTTTAAAAACATTAGTCATAACCTTCTTTAGCTCCGGCATCAAGCGCCATCTCGCTGTGGTTCCAGCGTTCCCACATAAAAAATGAACCAAAAAACAAGAATCGGACAATCAAAACCCAATTCTACTCTGCATTAAGGTGATTATATGTATCAATTTTGCTATAAAATTCCATGTTACAACAATTTTTTCAGGCATGAAATCAAGCACCTTATGGGCATCAAACATATGCTCACAGCTTGCATTAAGTATCAATCAACGAATTTCCTATTATTACATCAAAGACCAACCTCATTCTTGATTGCCTCACCATGCAAAGATTTCTCTAGCAGCGCAGGCGTTTTTGGAAGAAAAAGTGACAGTTAAGCGCCACGTTAGCTTTTAAGTGACAAGTGTGATATAGTATGGTTAAAATATTCCGTTGAATTGTCTGTTGAAAAGTGGGTGTGATTAAACCGTTTGCTCAACTATAATCGCATCCCGCAAGGGACTCCACACTCAACTGCCACCCGTCGGATTCAAATTAGGTAAAAAAAAAAAATTAAAATAAATAACGTCAGGGTTATTTTAGTCATTTACGTTAATAAAATATTTTGCCCATTATTTAGACTTTAGACGCGAAAAACATCGCCACTAAACGACGACAGTGATTGTGTATTATAGAGGCGCATGTGCTGTGATGGTTTCTCAATTGTTGGGGGGCTCGTCTCTGTATCTCGCTCACACCCCTATATTGCATACATGTCCTAATAATATTTACATTATCAATGGCAGAGCTAGTCATTTACATGTGGATTACACTGACAAAAAATAGTTACATAATCTTTTATTCAACAAAACATTGAAATATATATTATTTTTTAATGATTTTGAAGCTCTTTTAATCATATAGTAAGATTTTTGGGACTTTTTTTTTGTTAGATTAAATAAAGTGAGAAAAATAAATAACATATTAGCTATAAATACATTTATTGAAATTATATGCTAAAAATAGCTATTAAAAAGCCTAGAACAAATTAGAAAGATATTCCTTATAAAAGAGAAGTAGTATTTAGACTATGTTTATTTTATAAAAAATTTGAATAAAATATTTTTAGTATTTAAAAAATATTAGAAAAATATTATTTTATTTATAAAATTATAGCACAATTAAAATTATTAAAATTTTATACTTATTTAATATAAAAATATTTTAAAAATTAAAAATATGTGAATTTCATTGGTTGTCAATGTTAATGATAAAGAATGATTAATAATAATAATTTATTTAATAAATATATATTCTTATTTAGATGAGTCTATCAAGATGCATAAAATATTTTTAAAAAGTAATTTTTTTAGAAGTAATAATTTTTTAATAAAAATATTTTCTATTGATTAATTTTTTGAGTGTATTAAACATTATAAATATAGAAAATATTTTTCAAAAAAATTTCTATAAAGCAAATATAAGATTATAGAATTAACTTTTATATGTGTACTACCTATAATTATAAATAATAAATTCTAATAATTATAATAACAGAGAAAAATTTTGAATATGACACTTGAAACCTCATTATTTATTTTTCAAATAACAATAGTTGTCATATGGAAAAATATATAATAGGTTGAAAACAATCTTAAAAAAAATGACACAAAAAAATTAAATAATGACAAATGAAAAAAAAAAAATAGAGATAGTGATAAGTTGATGACCATTAGTTCTAAATATCTATCTGCCATTGTGAAATAACTGTTTTCTTTTTATTATTTAAGAGGTTAGCAAAATGTAATTATTAGAAATAACAGGAAATTTTAAAAATAAAAAGTTAACTACATAATTTTAATAGACTACTACATATACATAAATAAAAATTTTATTTTTTAATCAATAGAGTGAAAATTTTAAAAAGAAAAATCATTTTTTCTTTTAAAGTTCCATTTAAAAATCATAAATTCTGACAATAATTTACTTTTTTTGAATTGAAAATATTTTTTATTTATTATTTTGTTGAGTGCTTCAAATATTTTAAAAAATAATAATAGGTGAAAATTTTTTGTTCAAGAAACAGGGGATGGGCAAAGATGAAATGTGTTTTCCGAAAAAAGGAGAGACTCACCCAATGTTTGGAGAAAAAGGAAAATAAGTGGGAGAAGAAAATAAAAGAGAAATAAAATTTTTTATAGTTTAAAAAAAAGGAAAATAAATATTATTTTATCTTCATTATTTTCTCTCTAAAATGTAGAGAAAATATAAGTGATTAGAGGTAATTTTTATAAATTGATAATTTTATCAATAAAAAATAAAGAAATATTGTGTATTATTGCTTGAATTAGTATTTAATATAAATGTATGATAATTTTATTAGAATTATATATATTAATGTTTAGTTAATGTGGAAAATTAGATAATTATAACTTTAAAAATAATGATTTTGTTTTATTTAATATTAATAAAATTTTTATTTATTTTTATAAGTAGATATTAATTATTTTTTAAAATAAAGAGTAAAATAAAAAAAATTATGAAATAATAATTTTTTATTTTTTATAAGAAAGAAAAAAAATATTTTTTATCTAAATATAGAAAATAATAATTTATTTATTTATTTTTTTCTTTGCTACGTTTGAAGACTGACAAATGATTCCAGTACGAGCAACAGACACAATACTTTTCACCCACCCCATACTTAATTATCCACTGACCATAATTCCATCTCTTAATGAATACCGAGGACCCCACTTTACTGACACAATTGCTATGTCAAATTCTATGACCATACGACGTCGGAATTTTCAAATTTTAATACTTTTTTTTTTTTCAAGTTATACTTCCAACGAACAGTGCTCCAAATCTTTCCTTCTTTTCTCCAACGGGAAGAAAGGAGGAGAGAGAGAGTGAGAGAGAAAAGCAAAGAAAAAAAAAAAAAGGAAGAAACTTTCCCTTTTACCAAACAGCAGAAACAAAGAAAGTTAACAAAAGTTGGAATTCAGGATTTTCCTCTTTGGATTCCTTCAGTTTGATTAATTTTCTTTTTGGGGCATCTGCAAACTGCAGAGCTGTGTTACGCATTTCTATCTTCAAATTTAAAGTCACAACGGAAGTGGGTTTTGCTCTTTTGTCACTATCAATCGTGTATTCTATTCTATTTTATTCTATGAGGCAAAATGCGGGTTTGGTTCTGTTTTGGTAGAGATCTTATGTAATAGGTGTTTGGTATTTTTCTGATTTCATTTGTTCTTTGTGATGAAGAAGAAGAAGAAGACTGATGGTTTATATTGTTAGTTGTAGAATAACAGCTTCTGGAATTTTTGGCCTTTTTTTAGGGTCAAAAATTGATTTTTGTCAAAGTTACTGAGTGATATTGTATCTGTTAGCTGTTTGTTTGTTTATACCTTTGTATTTTTCTGGTTTTTTAATTTGTGTTTATCATTTTTGTTGCTTTGTGGGCTTGGGAGATCTTTCTCGACTGACGGTAGTGATTTGTGATCATAAGAAACTATTAGGCTTTTTGATTTTCACTTTTTGACTACCAAAATTTGCTGTGTTTGAGTACTGGGGGGTGAAGGTGAGGAGGAGAGACAGGAGATCTGGGCTTTGTTTTTATGCCCCATGAGGAGTTTTTTCCCCTCAGAGTCATGTAAAGAGTCACAACTTAATGCCTTAAATCCACAGTCATGGCTTCAGGTTGAAAGAGGGAAACTTTCCAAACTTTCTCCATGCTCTCCTTCATCCATGTAAGTTAGCTCTTATTTCCATCTCTTATTATAGTTTCAACAACTAAATTTCGTTTTCTTTTTCAACATATTATTTTTTTTTTTGTTCATAGAGAATCGCTTATCAAGGTCCCTGAACCTCGTGTACTACCATTCTTTAAACCTGTTGATTATGTAGAAGTTTTGGCTCAGATTCATGAGGAACTTGAATCATGTCCTCCGCAAGCGAGGTCGAATCTCTATTTATTGCAATTTCAGGTCTTCAGGGGCCTAGGAGAAGTCAAACTGATGCGGAGAAGCCTCCGCTTAGCGTGGCAGAAGTCTAGTACTGTGCATGAAAAGCTTATATTTGGGGCATGGTTAAAGTATGAAAAACAGGGAGAGAAGCTTATTGCTGACTTGCTTGCTACTTGTGGTAAATGTTCACAAGAGTTTGGACTGATAGATATTGTCCCCCAGCTTCACACTGACATACGTTTGACTTGCCATGATATTGTTTTGATGAACACTGACTGTAATTTGCCAAATGTCATTTTTACAATTGGAGATGAGAAGATAGTTTGCGATCGGAAGAAAATTGCAGCTCTTTCTGCCCCATTTCATGCTATGCTTAACGGGTGTTTCTCAGAATCTTTTTGTGAAAACATAGATTTTTCTGAAAACAACATATCTCCTTTGGGGTTTAAGGCAATAAATGAGTTCAGCTTGACTGGCAGTTTGAATGAAGTCCCTCCAAATGTTTTGCTAGAAATATTGGTTTTCGCAAACAAGTTCTGTTCTGAAAGGCTAAAAGATGCATGTGATAGGCAACTTGCATCTTTAGTTTCTTCTAGAGAAGATGCTGTAGAACTCATGGAATATGCTCTTCAAGAGAACTCTCCTGTCCTTGCTGCATCATGTTTGCAAATTTTTTTACATGAACTCCCTGATTGTTTGAATGATGATCGGGTGGTGGAAATATTTAGCCATGCTGATAAACAAGAAAGAATGATCATGGTTGGAGCATCCTCATTTTCACTATATTGTTTATTAAGTGAAGTTGCAGTGAACCTTGATCCTCGATCCGATAAAGCAGCTTGTTTTCTTGAATGGTTGGTTGAGTCAGCTGAAAATAACCAGCAGAAATTGTTGGCTTTTCATCAGTTAGGATGTGTGAGGCTTTTGAGGAAAGAGTATGATAAAGCTGAACGTCTTTTTGAGGCAGCTTTTAATGCTGGTCATACTTATTCTGTTTCAGGGCTGGCTAGATTGAGTTACATTAAGGGTCATAAACTTTTGGCTTATGAGAAGCTCAGCTCTGTGATTTCTTCTGTTACCCCACTGGGATGGATGTATCAGGAGAGGTCCTTATATTCCGAAGGAGATGAGAAATACGAGGATCTTGCAAAAGCAACTGAATTGGACCCAACTCTTACTTATCCCTACATGTATCGTGCAGCTTCTTTGATGAGAAGACAGAATGTTCAAGCTGCACTTGCAGAAATAAATAGGGTTCTCGGGTTTAAGCTTGCATTGGAATGCTTGGAACTCCGATTTTGTTTTTATCTAGCCCTTGAGGATTATGAAGCTGCCCTTTGTGATGTTCAGGCAATTCTTACACTCTCCCCAGATTATAGAATGTTTGAGGGGCGGGTGGCAGCACACCAACTTCGAACCCTTGTGCGTGAACATGTTGGGAATTGGACAACAGCAGATTGTTGGATGCAGTTGTATGAGAGGTGGTCTTCAGTTGATGATATAGGGTCCCTCTCTGTCATATACCAAATGCTTGAATCTGATGCACCAAAAGGTGTTCTATACTTCAGACAGTCTCTTCTTCTTCTAAGGTATCCTCTCAAATTTTAATCTTCTAATGACATTTTGATATGATCTCCTGAAGTTTTTTTGGCTTAGACCAAATCCAAATATTTTTATGAAGCATATTACATTTTAATGAAGGTCTCTGACATATTTAGCCAAAACTTGTGATCTCATGAAATCATGGAATTTCAGAAACAGAGCATATATGCTTGGTGTTTTTCATTATTATTTTCCCCAAGAAGATTTGTTCTTTTTTTTTTTTTTTGGTCTGTTTAATGGGAAAGCTCCCATATATTTTATTTTTCAAATTCTTCTTTTCCATGTAACTATTGTTTTAGGATATTGGTATGGACCCTATGTCATATTCAAATTGAGATTCCTACTAAGCTTATGGCTGTTATTTGTCAGGTTGAACTGTCCTGAGGCAGCCATGCAAAGCCTACAATTGGCCCGGCAACATGCATCAACTGAACATGAATGTCTGGTTTACGAAGGATGGATCTTGTATGACACTGGTCATTGTGAGGAAGGGCTTCAAAAAGCAGAGGAATCTATCAAAATTAACAGGTCTTTTGAAGCATTCTTCCTTAAAGCCTATGCACTGGCTGACTCTAGCCAGGATCCATCTTGTTCTGCAACTGTTGTTTCACTGCTTGAAGATGCTTTGAAGTGCCCTTCAGACAGACTGCGCAAAGGCCAGGTATGGTTTCGATGTCTAGTACATCTTTCATTACGATATTTCATCCTCTAAATTGCTAGCATTTACCTATCAAATATAGAGCGTGATTCGCATTGCTATTGCAAAAAACTATAATTATGTTTCTAAGTTTTGAGATACTGTTAGCTTTTCATAAAAGTTGTTTGCAAAAGCGTCAAATTTGAGCCTTTTTCAAAATCAACCTTCGAATCTTAGAACTCATATTGGAAAATCTAATATTAATTAGTAAAAAGGTCTCTTCTATATAGTTTTTTCCCCAGAAGTTGGTATTGGCAATAAAAATGGCAAACATGCAAATAGGCTATTCATGCAGTAGACTGGCTTATCCCGAAAAGGAATTTATAATGACCATCATCAACTGTCATCTGTTACTGTTACCCAACTTCATTTTGCTGTCAACGTTTTATGCTGTTGATACCCTTTACCTTGGGTCAAAGAACATTTCCACACATCTTTATTGGTAATAGTGGTGAAATGTGAATTGATAAAAGCTATCATTGGGAAAAATCTCTTTGCAGTTAGAGAATAATGCAACAATTTATTCTGAATTTAGGTTAACAACTGTATTTTTAAGAGAATTTATTTATGTGTAAAGGTACATAAGAAGATTATGCCTATAAAAAAAGGTAGCTTCAGAAGATTTTGTGCATGCCTAAGTTTACAAGATTGAGGTATTGCATCTTATTGATATTGTTTTTGCTGTGCAGGGCTGTGAAAAAAGGATTCTGTTGTCTAAAGGTCTGGTTAAATAATATCAAAATCTGGAAAACTGGAATGATAATAATGTCAAAATCTGGAAAACTAGAATGATAGACATGAAGCTGGTCAGAATTTTTGGAACACTAGAATGATAGCAGAGCTTACATAAATTGGGGTCAGTTTCTTGCTCTTTGCTTTTGGCATTTCATTGGTGGAGTAGCTGTTTTGTAGTTTGAGCGAGGGCTCATTGTATACTTGATTGTGTTTATAATAGGGTGACAACAAAAGGCAGAGTTTTAAAAACAACTGGAACTTGCTCTATTTCTGAGAATTTCTTTGGGGATGGTTGATTTCCATTATCATCAAGTTTTTTGATTTTATAAAACCACCAAGCATGAGCTTCAAGAGCTTTTATGTTTTGCTTGAAGGTGTTAGAAAAATAGGATACTATTCTTCGTCAAGAGAAGGTGAAAGGTAGGTTGTTTTTGATTGTGTACAAAACTTCCCTGAATCTGTGAGAAAAAAGGTTTATATTTTAAAAGGGATGCTTAAGAGTGTTCATGTGAAAGATTTATTGTGAATGGAATTTGATGATTTAGGCATTTATTAATCCAGTATTTTGTATGCTGTCTGAATGATATTATGTTTACTTAGCTATAAAGTAGTGTTACTGTCGATATGATGTAGAATTGTAGATTGATGCTTAAATTTTATCTATCATTGCATTTGGCTTGATGTTACAAGCACAGAAGTAAATGGGATGCAGAAGTTAAACATTTTTTAGTTCTTGAAATTATGCTAACAGGCACTTAACAATCTTGGAAGTGTCTATGTCGATTGTGGGAAGCTAGACTTGGCAGCCGATTGCTACATAAATGCCCTTAAAATCAGACATACTAGAGCCCATCAGGGCCTTGCTCGTGTCCATTTTCTCAGAAATGATAAGGCTGCTGCATATGAGGAAATGACCAAACTGATTGAGAAGGCGAGGAACAATGCATCTGCTTATGAGAAGAGGTCTGAGTACTGTGATCGTGAACTCACAAAAGCGGATCTGGAGATGGTCACAAAATTAGATCCACTTCGAGTATACCCTTACAGATATCGAGCTGCAGGTCAGATTATTTTCCTTTTAGTGCAAACCACAATAACACAGGCACACAAATTAGATAAGGCAGAAAAATGAACACAAAGACTACTATTTGGTTTGGCAAGTGCGTCTAGGTCCAGAAATAGTCACCTCTTTCCCTAGTTGAAAGGAGAGTATTTTTTTTTTTTTTTGCCCTATTTATAGAGAGCTACTGTCACTGCTTATACAAGTAGGAACAGGTTTTATGATCACCCCCAAATTGTTTTAAAAAAAAAGCCCTAGACCATAAGTATTGTACCTTGACACCCAACTACCTGCTGACAGGCAAAACACTTGACACCCAACTACCTGCTGATAGGTAAAACCCTTTCCTCTCAGAACTCCACACTTCCTTACCGGGGCTCTTTAGCTAACATGGACTACAAAACTCAACTCTTTCATTCCTCACTGTAGTTGCAAATGAATGGTTTTCACGTGGAAAAGGTTGAAGTGCCTGAAGTTAACGTTATCATAGCAGTCTTGAGACACTGACTCAATTGAGTTTATTGTTAAAGAGACAGAATTAGTAATTATGAGTCTGGTGTTATCATAATAGTTCTGCATGTTGCAGCTTTTTTTTTTTTTTTAGAAAAATGTTGCAGTTGTTTGAATCCTTGTAATTTTAGTCAAAAACTTGCTCAACTCAACCAAGCTTTTATCCATAATTGGTTGGGGTCAAATATATGATTCCCTTATTTTTCACTCAGTTTGTAATACATCTTCAAAAAGATTTAGTCACTGAATCTCGTCACTGCGTACCCGATGTGTTCTGTGTCCTCTTCCCTGCCTTTAGTTGATGATAGTGTATGGCATGTAACGTCTATTATCTATTTTCCATATGCTTATCATCTAATAAGTTCTGGATGGTGCTCTTCCTGGCACTGCACTCTTCCACCAGAAGAGTTTTAATTTTGCAGTGTATCCTATTAAACTGTGAAACTGACACATGCATCATATAAAATTGTAACCACAAATTAGCGTTCATCTTTATGACTTGGATTCTTCTTTTGAATGAACGTGACATTGTAGCTGAACTTATTGTGTTGGGACAGTGTTGATGGATAGCCGCGAGGAGAGGGAAGCCATTGCAGAACTATCAAGGGCAATTGCCTTTAAAGCAGACCTTCACCTTTTGCACTTGAGGGCTGCCTTCTACGAGCACATAGGTGATGTCTTGTTCGCCCTACGTGACTGTCGAGCTGCTCTCTCTGTTGACCCAAATCACCAAGAAATGTTGGAACTTCACGGCCGTGTAAACAGCCATGAGCCCTGACGCTAGAAGACCAAAAATTAAGGGCATACAATGGGAGGCAATTTCTGGGTTCTTATAGTCACCATGTATACTATTCATCCCCTTGCAATTTTTGTAATTTAATTTAGTCAATGTGAAAGCCTCCAAGTTTTTTTTCCCAATGGTAGTTAATTGTTCGACCTGCTAAAAGCGTCTTAGAAGCTGCAAATACGACTCTCATAAGGAGCAAATCTGGATGTGAAGAACCCGGATCATCACTTGTTTGAATAATGGAGTTTTCATTGGAAAAGAACTCTAACTGATATAGCTGAACATAATTTCTAACACTGCTAGTCCACAAATTCACCAAAGGGAGGCCTTATGCCAAAGAGGGGAATGATAATTAATCTAGAATCCTTCATTTGAAAAAAAAAATTCCTCTTAATCATTCCGGTGGAAGTTTTTATCAGTACGACGAATGTAAGTAATACAGGTAAGCACACTATCTCTTGTTGTGCTACGATATTATTATCCAATCCCATCAACCTCTCAATGTAAGAATTCTTCTTTTAACACAATTATGATACCTGGAAGCAATTTTTTTGTTAGGTGGCCAGAAGACTACGTTGAGTTCTCTTCTTGCATTTAGTTGAACGACTAATGACCGGTCATTTGCAGACGTTTCTAGCTGTCGTTT
Organism: Omphalea diandra; assembly: GCA_949677035.1. NCBI lineage: Eukaryota > Viridiplantae > Streptophyta > Magnoliopsida > Malpighiales > Euphorbiaceae > Omphalea > Omphalea diandra. Next base: position 15,604 of record CATIWR010148802.1, read on the forward strand.
GATGACAGGATAAATGGGTATGAGCGTATGATGGCGAATCGACCATTAATTACCGACCAGCAATGTGCACCCACTGTGAAATGACCTTTTTGAAGACAATTGGTCGCTGTCATTGGACGACAGGAGCGCTCAAATACGACAGTGGGTTTTTTATTTATTCTTGAAAATGTCGAGTTTAATCGTACCAATAACCTCATGATGCAAAGATTTGAGGTTGCGTTACTCTTATGCCTAACCTTGCAATACTCTTGTTATGGGTTACCCGTGGCGTGCATGTTGGAATACGACAAGGGTGGAGCTGCTGTCGTTTATGGGTCTCCAGAGCGTCCGCAATGGGTTCTTTCCCCATCTGCATCTCTTCAAAATCAAACTCTGAAATGTCAGTTTGGTATCCTTCAAGGGCGACGGAATTACCAAGAAGATGCTTTAGCTTGTAATCTTGATTTCAAATTATCGTTACTAGGTACCGAAGCTTCATTTTGATCACTTTTTTTTTTGTAGTTCATTTTATTCTTCACATCTATTTATTTTCATCAATTTCATATGCTAATATAGAAAGAATTACACTTTTATCGTTCAATTGAATTTGGTACTACCAGAAATGTTGTCTTTCACGAACGTCGTCTTAAATTTTCTGAACTGTCTTGTTTTTGATATAAATGAATTTAAAATATAAGCTAATAAGGGTATACACTCAAACTGAATTTTACATTTTATGAAAACTCATTTGCAAATTAAACGAATTTCATAAGAATTTAGGCCAAGTACTACCTATCTCGAGATTAATTTGAAAATGACAAGAATCATTGCTGGCCTAAAATTTGCCTTATTTCATGAGATGGTTGATAGATATGCTTTCAGTTATTGATGGCAACTTGTATCTTCGCTTCTTCTACCCCCCACCGCCCTAAACGGAGCTATTTTTACGAAGCTAGTGATGCAGGCAAAAATGGGCTTGAGGAGATCACAGTTGGTATTGTAGCAATATTTGATGGCCATGGTGGAAGGGAAGCTAGCGAGATGGCTTCAAAACTTTTGTTCGATTACTTTTACCTTCACGTTTTATTCCAATCATACAGGATTATGGCACAACATTACAATGGGGATGGGATGTTAGTGTTATCCTCAAGTGAGTATGAATCGTTATGGAAGGAAATTCTCAAAGAAGCATTATCCAAGACAATCTGTGATATTGATCTTGTGTTTTCTCAGGCATCTGGTTACTTGATCAACTTCCTTCAATTTCATTTCACATAACATTGATTGTGGTTAGTTTTTTACTTTCAGGAAGCTATTAGAAACAACTTTCTGTCTGGTTCTACAGCTACTGTTGTTCTTTTGTATAATGGGCAAATTTTAGTTGCCAATGCTGGTGATTCAAAAGCTCTTCTTGTGTCGGAGAAAATTCAGTCTGCTATAAGGACTGGAGGTCTGAATTTTCTTTCTCAGTTGGTCCTTTTGATATTCTGTGCTTATAGAAAGAAATGATGCATTCAGCAGTACAATATTAATTTTTTTTTTACAAATTATATATTTGTTCTCACCATATTGAGACCTTATTTTATTTTTTTGAATATTATATTTTTATATCTATGCAATATAATAAGCAGGTGATTAATTGGATGCTCAAATGAAATAACAATTGATTCAACAATGCATCTATCAATAACAGCATTGACAGATGATCATAATCCAGATAGAGACGATGAGAGAGCTCGAATTGAAGCAGCTGGAGGTTCCGTTGCTGTTTGGGGAGTGCCTCGAGTTAATGGGGTGCTTGCCGTATCTCGATCCATTGGCGATGTATATTTGAAAAGGTGAGTTGTTAGGCTGGAAGAGATTTATAAATATACATAATAATCTCCACATTCATTTTCCAGGTATCATAGTATTCCAGCGTCGTTGTAAGTATCATAAATGTTTTCAAAAATGGCCAGTTCCCGCAGTTCTAATACTTGTAATTCAAAATGTTCTTCTTCTATTCTTAGTTATGGTGTTATAGCTGAGCCGGAGTACACAGGTTGGCGACCTGTAACTGCTAGCAATACGCATTTGGTGGTTGCATCAGATGGCATATTTGAGAGCTTGACACAAAAGGATATCAGTGATCTGATTCTTGAATGGAATTTGCTTCTCCTGGGAAGCCAAGACTCAAATATGTCATTTTCATGCCCGTCTTCAACCTCATTAGCAGAATGTATCGTAAATACTGCATATGATAAAGGCAGCCATGATAATCTTTCTGCTATCGTAGTTCCCTTGAAAGCTGCAAGTTTTTCTAATGATTTCGAAGATGTAAGGAAGAATGAACTTTAATCACTTAGCGTTAGAAACAGAATTGTTATTGGATTGTGCGGAGTCATATCCCTGGCAAGAGCCGAGAATTGAGAAATGTTTTCTCTGTTTCTTGAAAGAAAAACTTGGTTAGCATGATTTTTACCCTCCTATGAGGTTTGAGATTCTAGCGTTGCAAAATTAACAGAATAATAAAATTGACATGTCTTTTCTTTTTGGTATGTTGATGATCATATTATTAAGTTAAGATATTATTCATTACTGTAGATGACAGGAGTTCAACATGCGTTAATATCTGTTAGAATGCATTTGGATTATTTTAATATGCACCATCTCAAAGACCAAAATATTGATATCTTTTCAATAAAATTTATAACTTATTATCTCATTCCAACTCACTTGACGAGCGGCACTTGATATTGCATTATGAACCAATGTTTTGAAAATTAGACTAAATCGTTCAGTTGGATTAATAAAATTAAAAATTAAATTAGTATTCAATTTGATTTGAATCAAATTAGATTTTAATTTTAATTTTTAATTTTTAATTATTATAATTAAATTTATATATTTTTTCAGAAAATTTAAAGCTATTTTAATAATAAATTTTCAATTTTATTTATTATTAAACTACTTAAATTAAATCGATCAAACCAGTTGAATCGACCAAATTATAAATCAGTTAGCCAACTGATTCATTGATCGATCCAATTTTAAAAACATTGTTATGAACCGGTATTTCATCTTATATCTATAAAGCTTATTTTTTAAAAAAATCCAAACATTTGCATATTTTGACAATTATATGTAATTCTTTTAATTTTAGTAAATTTTACAAAAGTTTTGACAATTATGACTAATTTGAGATTTTGATCAAAATTAGATATAACATAATTCGTGACACATCATGCATATAATATTAAATTTTAAAACTAATAGGACTCACTGAATACGTCATTTTTAAAATTCAATCTTAGATAAATGATATATTAAGGATTAAGTCATATAATTTGATTAAAATATCAAATTAACTATAATTACTAAAATCTTTACAAAATTAGATAAATTTATCAAAATTAAAAGAATTGAATATAATCATCAAAACGGACAAAGATTTAAATTTTTCTACCAATAGGTATATCTATAAATACTATTTAATACTCTCAAGGCCATATTCATTATACACAAATCTAAAAAATTATCATTGAACATTCTCTCTCAAAGTATTCAATCTCTCTCACCTACTCCTATCTATCATATCTACACCACAACTATCCCATCCTGTTATCCTTAACCAACCAACCTTCCACTTATTATCCCTATGACATCCAAGTGCATGAGTATAGTCTGTCTTATCTTTTTTCTCATAACTCTACCAGTAAGTGTTCCACTCATGAGGTAGAATAGATGATACTAGCATTTCACTCTTTTACCCTTTAAGAACCCTTATACTTACATGGCACATTGGATATTTTTCAAAGAAATCAGGATTGCTTAAGTTTAAATCTTTACTTTCTCCATTACAAGATAACTATTGAGCTACTACCCGAATGACATTTAAATTTTTTTCTTGGCAAGAATTTGACTTAATGCAGATGCGATTAGAAATGAATTGAATTGAGTCGAATTTTTATATGTTTATTGATTCAATTTACAATTAAGTTTGAATTTAATTCAAATTTAACCAAACTTTAAACATTTATATTCAATTTTGAGCTTCATCTATTTCGCCTTGAGCTAGCTAACAAGCTTTTAAATAAAAAAAAAAAAACTAATTACTAAATTTACTTCAAGTTAATTGTTTTAAAAAAAAAAACAAAAATGTAAAGTGTTTTGCCTCTCCATGAAATTTCTTTACTAGATTTCATATTTTGTTAAATAATATTTTTCAAATTTGAACTTTATTTTATAAAGATGATATATTATTATAAAGATATATAACATAGTGTATTATAGAATTAAATTTTTACATATTTGTAATTAAAATTATAAAATTTGAAAGTTTGAAGTTATACATCCATTTCTATTATTTGTTAAACAATCAAACATATACAAGCTATAAATGAGATTTATAGTGAATATGGTGAAAAATATTATATATACATGTTTATAAATATTATTGAATTGAATTCATGAATTCAAACTCAACTTATTTATGTAAACAAATTTAAAATTTTATTCAAACTTATTTAATGATGAGTTGCACACACTAGTTTATTTGTACCTCTGTAAGTGCAGGCAAAAATCTTTTATTGTTAGTTATTATTACTCGTTTTCAAATTTGCGAATAATCCCCAAATGAGTGGAGATTTCGAATTACAGTTGTGCCAATTTCATAAAATGGCGAATCAAAGCTCAGCACTAAGGCCAAGAGATTGATAGTTGATATCTAAGTTAATTATTTGATAAACCGTTTAGTACTTATCATTGTTCCCTTCAATCAAAAGCCAATAATTCATGAATTGATAATTTGAGTAAATAGATTATGACCTAACAATGGTTGTTGTGAAATAGATTTGTCAGTAATCAGTTACATATGATGTTGAGCTGACAATCTATGATTGATCAATTAATGTGTATAAAAAAAAAAAAAAAAGCGGCTCATGTGGATATAACCGTATATATAATTGATTCTCTCTCAATAATAATTCTCTTCTTTCTCATCTTTCTCTCTTTTCTCTTCTTCCTTCTCTTTCTCTTCCATCGCTCTTATATTTTCTGTTGATTTTGTTTCAATGTGAAAATTGTTTTGAGCGAAAATCATAACAAAGTGGTATCAAAGCAGTACGATATCGAGGAACCCATTGCCAATTTGAGGGCGGCGACTAAAGGGAAAGGAAAGTTAACAATGGCAGTTCGAGCTAGAATTAATCAATTTGAGGAAGAAATGTGGATAGAAAAAGGCAAGATGCAAGAGCTTTGGCAGAAATTTCAAGATTCGAACATGGTGGTCACCGCAAGAATGACCAAAAATGGAAGAATTGCAGGAAGCTAGGCTCGTGCGAATTGAAGAATCATATTCCACGATCTTGAGTTTATTGATGCAAAAGGAAAAGAGGAAGGAAGCGTTGACGAGAGAATCCCCATCTCAGGTAATGTTAGATTCTCCTACTAATGGATCTAGCCCTCAAGAAACTGGAATTCAAAGGGGAATTTTGCCCAATGCACCTAATAGAATTAGAGAAAATGGGGATACCGGTAATTCAACTACCATGCGGAATACTGGAAATACTAATAGGTGGAATTGGAATGAAAGCATGGTGAAGTTAGATCCTCCTTATTTTGATGGTACCAATCCAAGGAGTTGGATACGAAAATGCCAAAAATATTTTAAACTATACCATGTTCCTGATGAGCAAAAAGTACAGATCGCAACCCTATTTTTTGGGGAAAAACCAAATATTTGGTATCAAGAGTGGCAAGCTCAACATGGTAATGTTTCTTGGGAGTTGTTGACAGAAGAATTGTGTAGAAGATTTGGAGAATTAGGAATTTTAGAAGTTATGGACGAATTCAATAAATTGAAGCAGCAAGGAAATGTAACTGAATATGAAGAAAGATTTGAAAAACTGAAATCATTGATGTTGAAGTACAATCTTGGGTTGAGTGTAGCATAATTTATTTCAAGTTTTATAAGTGGATTGAATGAGGGGTTAAAACCCATGGTGAAAATGTTTAGACCTGTTACCCTTAACGAAGCCTTTGAACAAGCAAAGCTTCGAAAGCAATCTATTGACGCCTTGCTTTGAAAACAAAAGAACCAGACGAGACAATTTCCACAAACCATTACCCCTAGAGTTGCATAACCAAACCAAAATTCAAGACTTACTACTGCCACAACCAAACCCTGGAATTTAACCCATAATACCAATAATGAATCAGTTAAACCAGTCCTTAATTCTGAAACACCTCACCATTATACAACACCAACATTATTTGAAAAGCCAAAACCTGAAGAAATGAGGAGGAATCTTGGAGGATGCTGGAAATGTGGAGAGAGATATTACCCAGGTCATCTGTAACATCCCTATCCACATTCATTGACATTATCACATGAACATATTCATTGCATAAATGATATGAAATCCCACATGAACATATGTATTGGATAAATGATCATTTAGTCATGCGATTTGTAGAAGCATGACAATG
>CATIWR010148803.1:0-18125 GCA_949677035.1 Omphalea diandra
AACTATACAAACATTACATATATTTTCAAGTATCCCAATTACAACAGTGCAAGTGTCATTATCGTGTTTTCTCCAAATTCACATGCCTAAATGCTTATTTATCAAATGCATATATTTAAATATTACATAATTTAAAATGTATATAATTTGAGTTGAGGATGTTATAACATAGCTAGGAGCCCCTTTCTCTTCTAATGTTTATAAATAATGCCTTAATGCAATAGGTAGCGACCTTTTGAGCTTCCTTGAATATATATAGGAGTGTTAAACTCGTAATCCTCCAAATTTGAACCCATAGTTGAATTACATTTGATTTTATATTTATTAAATAGTTATAATTATCTATTAATTGTAAGAAACTCACTTAAATTAAGTCATACTAAATCTATTTTAATTTCACCTCTTAAGTTCTTATATGTGTGACTTATAGGCTTCCTAACTTATTTGACAACAAATGTAAGTCATAATTTTTAATTAAATTCTTAACTAATTAAGAACTATATAAATTACATAACTTAATTTATGACCAGTTCCCTAATTGATTTACCTTATATTTTAAGATCATGTTTAGTGCTCAACATACACATCATAACAAATCAATATAATTTAGAACAATCAAGGTAATTTGATCATATACCTTTAGCAAAATAACTATTAATGTAATACAGTCCTTTCATTAAAGATGTCCCAATCAAACCATAAAACATAGAATAATGTTTATTCTATGTAATGCTTTGAATATTTTAAGTTCCATCTTAGCTATTGACTCAACAATTATCATATAATTATGCCTTAACCAAAGAATTCATAGTCACTACCAGAAGCCAACTAAAGGAACATATCCTAAATGCTTAGTTTAATGAATCCTTTGTTGAATACTTATTATCTCCATCATGATCACGATATACCTAAAATATGCCTTATGAGTGATCCATGGCTAAGACAATCAAAGTCATAAGTTAATGTATAGGATTCCCAAAACAAGATACTTTGGTGTTCTCAAGCGTAAAAGCTAGTTAGACACCACTAAAAATAATAAGCCATATACACACATGCATTAATCTATATGGTTATTCTTTATAGGTATTTTAGTGAACGTATTCTCTAATAAGCACTTACATGCATGTCTTAAGTACATCACATGCTTCTATTAATAGGATTAGCAATTTCCTTGACCTTTAAGGAAATATCATGCATATACTAGTCTCAAAATTAATATCATTCCTTGTTTTAATACTACATTCACTAAGAATAATTAAGAATTATACTTTTATGCAATAGATATCCTAACATACCTTTGTAATAAAGTATGTGTATTCTATAGACTTTACCTTAGGAATTATTTGAATAAATTTGACAATTAGTATTACAGCATTAGTAGCATATGAAAGATGAAGGAGCCTAAATGTGAGTAAATGTCTTTATACCTTTCAACCAATGACTCTCTTAAAACTCAATAGGCATTGGATGATTCAAACACTTAAGTTTTGGAAGTTTGTCTTAACAATGGGTGTTGCAATTTCACAATAGGTGTGACTCATCGATATCTCAATATGCATTGAACCTAGTGACTTAGTGTGAATAGAACTCTTAAAGTATGGATACGGGTATTGGAAAAGCTCCTAGGTAGAGCTAAAGTTTTATATCCTCAAATGGGGCATCTTCATAAGTGCAACAATCATTGAGTTCTTTCTCAACTGGCATTAGAAGCTTTACAACAATAGTTAAATCACCATAGAAAATCTAGAAAAATAGAGCATCAAGTTCACATCTTCATGGAAGTTTACACCTGGCATTATCCATATCACAATTGGAGTTGAAGTTGAATTCCAATAGGTGCTAAAAAGTTATAATAGTCGTTAAAAGAGTTAGTGACTAAAAAATTAAGAAAGTCAGAAGATGAGCATATAGGCAAATCTCTCTCTAACAGCTAGTTCCAATAGGCATTATCAACGATCGTTGAAGTTGTATTCTCACCCAACAATGGTCATGGAAGTTGTACAACAGGCGTTGAGTGACTACTCTATGACATGGAATGACAACCTTATTTCTAATGGCTAGTTTCATATCTTTACCTATAAAAAGACCCTCCCACAATAGAAATAAAAAGAAAAAAAACGGTCAAAAGTGAGTATTTCTATTGTGAAAGCAATCTTTCAATAAAATAGGTAAAACAAATGTGATATAGCTTTAAGTCAAGATCAGTGTTAAAAGCTTGTGAAAGGAATATTCAAAATAGTGGTAAAGAAAAAGCTTTAAGACTTCAATCAAAACTCTCCATAAAATCATGCATTTCTTGTAAGTGTGTTTTATATTATTTATTACTTGAGTGATAGTGTTTTTTCCTCATCTTTTCAGTTGTAAATTCTTTTGAGAAAGTTTTTGGTTAGGAGATCTTATAAAACCATCTTTATGAAAGGTTTAAGGTAGCGCTTGCAAACTACTTTGGAAAATGGTTTTAGTAGCACCCAAAAGTCTACTTGTAATGGCTTACTAGTGCCTAAAAACTACTATTATAAAGGTGGTTTATAGCACTTGTAAGATATCTAGATAGTGAAAGGGTCTAATGGGAAAAACTATAGGAGAGGATGCAGGCAAGATTTTGTTGAATCTTTATAAACTGATTGTCTTAATTCTACATTATTTTTCACATATATTATCATTTGTTTTTACTTTCCATTGCCCTATTCAACCCCCCTTCTAGGGCACCAAAAAACAACATTCTATAATAGTACTTTATTTTCTCATAAGTAAAATGTTCTCAACACAAAAATTGTAAGAAAGTGAACTACTCGTACTAACTTTCTAATAAGCATTAAATTCAACCATCAGTAATAAAACTAATCCATTTGGTTACATCATTAATGTATCAATTTCTTAAGATTTATATAAATTCATAAACATTTTTATGGTGTAAAGATGGCTATAAGGTTCATGAACAACATTTAGTTTCATAACCTTTAACCTTTATAATGGCTTAGTATCCTTAAAATTGAGGCAAGGATCAATATCACATATTGATTACTCATAATAAGTAGTGTTATCAATTGAGTACTATGTTATTTGAACTTTTAATTTATCCAAATCAATTTTTTTTAGTTCACGACATAACTACCTTTACTTAAGTATTTATTTTCATTAAGCTTATGCCTATACATCTTAATACATTAGCCTAAAGCTATTATTACCATATATTTGTTAGTTAATAATACTTGAACTACTTCAGATTTCATCTACACTCCCATTATTTTCTTTGAAGAAGTAGTTTCTTTAAAGATTTAGTAGTGACTTTTTTTAGATAAACATTTTAACTCAAGGTGAAGGTAGATGAATATCCTATAACTCTTTATGGATATTATATAAACTAATAATAAGTTTTTCATAAGCATTATATAATTAAATTTGGTATGACTAGCATGTACTCTTACATCATTTCATACGCCATATGAATCTTTATCTACTAACTTTATTTAGAATTAACCTTTCAAAGTTCATAGATGGTAAGTATAAAAAAAAAACAAAAGAAGAAAGATTTCTATAACACTTTATATAACATACCATATTTAATATAGTATAATTAACTTTTCATTAGATTCAGAGGCCACACATCATTATGTATTTTAGTCCTTGTTTATTGCATGTTACTATTATATTTATTATAAATATTATGTAATCATTTTTTATCATATATTCAATGTTGAGCATGTGTATTCTTAAATCAAAACTTTTCTTTAATGATAAATTTGAACTGCATTTAAGACACTTATAAAATTGATTAGATGCTTCTAAAGTATTTAGAACTTAATGACAATTAGTTAGTTCTAACCCATTAGAAATTAAGTACTTTGAGTTTAAAATATAGTAATCATTACTTTATTTTCAATCTTGTTTATCATATATGCTTTAACTTAACATCTACTTATTTTTAATTCTTAAACATAAAATATCATATATACATCAAGTATCATATACTTAAGAAAGTATATAAGATGTAACTATCATTGGATCACTATCATATGCAAATTCAGGTAGGAGTTTCATAAAGATTCTTCCATTATAAATTACTAAGACACTTTGTTCTTCTTCTTTAGAAGAAAACTTAGTTTTTATTTTTCATAATAATAGTTTATGCATCAAAAAACTTTTAAGATACTAATAAATGTATAAGTGTTAACTATGCTTTAAAAAATCCAAGTGTTATGTTATCTAACATAAAATGTTTACTTACATAACATTAACTTACTCATTTGCATCCTCAACAAGGATGGAATGATCTAAAGATACAATAATTTGTTTTAAATAATTATTATGAGTTTATTTGTATAAGTAATTTGGTCAAATAAGTTTTAGCATCTCATATGTTATGCAGTCATTTATTATTATATTTTCTAACAACCTCAAGATAGAATAATGTTTATATTGCCCTAAGAAGCACTAGAGGGGGATATGTGATTCAATAGCAAATTATTAAATATTAAAACACTTTACTCTTGTAAGGCAACCACACAATGGAGACACTTATTTTATAAAGGTTTGGCATATCTTGACTTATGTCCTCTCCTTTTATAACCACTAAATAGTTCATTATCAGAAGTAATTTAATCGGTGTTACTTAAACCTTCATAAGTAAACTTTTAGAAATTACTAAAATAATCACTATTTTAAAGCTTTCCCAATAGAAGTTCAAAGGCACTATTTTAACCCTTTTAAAATTATATAAAATGTTGTATTACCCATCCTAGTTATGATCCTCATATATAAGAATATAAATATTACATAAAGAGAATCACTTAATTTGCTATTAAGCCACCCAATTATAATATCAATTCATAATGATTACTTGAGAATGTATAAGAACAAAAGGAAGAAGAAGAAGATCATTTGTTTCCTTAACTCTTTAAAAAGCTTTTTCTAACATCTTCACAATAGAGAAGTTGCCCTTATATAGTAATGTCAACATTTAGCCTTTAATAAAAAAGTTACCAAATTCGAGGTTGTTAGAAATACTAACCATTGGACAACTTGAATTAGCCTTTAGATTGAATAAGACTATCCACTTCTTGCATAAGTCATTTCATTAATTGTGTTAACTTAACTTAAAATGTCAAAAGTTACATAATACTGTTAAAACCTTAAGTTGGCATGTTCCAATGTTGAACTCTCTATTCTTAACATTTTTAAAATCCTACTTCTTAAATAAGGTTATTCCTCATGGTCATTCTACTAGTTCTAGTTTATTCAATCAATCTAAATTGAAGATAACTTTTTAATCTTATATAAGCCTGAACTCAATTCATTTTAGTGCTTTAGGGATATTCCAACGCTTTGTGTGGAAATTTCATAATTTAGGGATAAGGGACAAGGATAATCAAGTGGATGATTCTTGATCTTCTTATCCATTCCAACTCTCTACGTGAAAATTTGAGTTTCATTCATCCAAAATAGAGTCATGGATCTGGTCTATTTTAAAGCTTATAGGTAATTTTAAATTGAAAGATGTTTTACAAACCTATCATTAGCATGCATAAGGTTATTTAATAGATCATTCAACATTGATTATTTCATTCCAACCTTTAACATAAGAATCTTTAAATTTATTCATGTTGAATGGTCATGTTCAATTTTTACACATGGTCATTCCACTTTCTTGATGGGATTTTAACTACACTATGTAGGTTGTTCCAAGGTTATGCATGGTCAATTGGAATATTCAAGTAACTGTGTGACATTGAATATGTTCCAATGTTGCATAAGGCCATTTCACTTAACTAAGAAAGCTTTATGACAAGAAGTTTGTTGTTTTTACTATTTTGCTTCCCTTTCTTACTTTTGGTCCTTGTGTGATCCTTTGTTTGGAAGTCATACATAAACACTTATAACAAAGGTTAGCACAACTTGTGTTTGGTAACATTATAATAAAAATCAAGAACTAAATGTTCAACATTTTCTCCTTTTTTATGATGGCAAATAAAAGGTTCATAAAGAAGAAAAATATAAGATTGCAAGTTAGCTCCCTCTTACACTTTGCACAAATTTAATTAGGTAAAAAGAGGATAAGTCCAATTTTAATTTTACTCCTCATTTTAACATCAATAAATGTATATTAGTAAAGTGAAATGGATAAAACATTTAAAACATAAACATTACGTCCATTACATGAAATAATATGATTAAGTACATTTCAAATATATATTATCAATAGGCTAGATCTTTTACATATAATGAATAAAACATAGAGGTTTAAAGGAAAATGGTTGGTCTTAGGCATTAGATTAAGGAATGAGGAGGAGGTTGGTTAAATCTATGGATGTGTAAAGTATTGGAGCTCTAAATCTATCAAACCCTTTATTGCCTTTGTCTTTCTTACTGCTTGGACCGGATTATTCACTTTAAATTTTCATCTTTATCCTATAGGATAATTTTCGCTTAAGTTTTAGATATTGACTTTAGTCTTCTTTACCTTAGCTTATAGGTTTTGAAGTCATCACTAGATTGTTCACTATCATCATCAAAGGCTATCACTATTTTAAAGTAATATTATAAGGCACTTTTTGTTATTCTTAATTTATTTAACTTTCCAACCTATCAAATTTACTTTGTTTTCGAGTTGATCTATCTTCATTTGTAACTTGCCAAAACCCTTTTACATGTTAGATTTTATAATACTCAAGATGGGTAGTAAATGGACTAAGATAGGCTCATTGCTGATAGAGGATAATAAAGGAGATGTAATGAGGAGGCACCTTAGTGAGGTGGAGTAGAAGGAGGCTAATGATGCTCAACTTCCCTTCCTTCTCCTTTTATAAGGCTCCATCCCTCTTTTATCAATGTCATCTTATTGGTCTTGAAGAGGAGGAGAAGGCATAACTTAACCTTTCTTAAAGATATGAATAACATCACCAATGAACTTTATATTGCCTATCTTAATGAATATTTTTTTATCTAACATTTTATTCCCAATACTTAAAATCCTATAGTTATCATAAGTAATAGGATCAAGATGGTTAAGATACTTAACATCCTTGTAATTATGTAGTTATTAACCGTGAATTGATCATGCAACCTTATTGAGATCCACCACATAGTTCTCATAGCTATTTTGTGTTTCACATAATGGAGGAGAAACAATTATGGTGTTTATGTGTTGCCCATTGATTCAAGCTTTGTAATCAAATTGTATGTTTGATTGTATGGTATACCATTAAAAATGGGTACAATAGGTAAACGACCTTACTTCTCAAGGAATTAAAGGGCATTTTAAGCCTTGTTAGCTCTTCCTAGTAGTTCTGCTCATAAAAATTTATTAGAAATTGTTAAATCCATTATCCTGGACAATAAATATTATTATAAAATCCTTTTGATTGATGGAGTGCATCTTAACATTTGGTCAAAAATTAAGAGTAGGACTAAAAAGCTTACCCTTTTTTATCTTAAAGGTAGAAAGTAATTCAACTATTGTGTTCTCATAGGTCTTCCTTCTAATTTTGTAGAAATCTTTTTTGCATAATACTTCTAAATAGCTGCATCACCCTGTTATAAAGTCTAACTTGTTTTTATAGTTTAAAATAAATGAACCTTCCTTGCTTTACTTCTTTTCCATTATTTGATCTAACCTTTCTTTGTGTTCCTTGCTCATAAAAATGATTCCCATTATAATATTTTTATGATCGATAGGAACAACTAAAAATGGGTGAGTTGGAGGAGCAATCTTCTTAGAAGTGATATATTTTTTGGGTCAATTTGTCGTTCATCTTTCTTTTCCCTTTCTTTTTGCTTTACAAGGGCTCATATTCATACCATATTACTTTAGCCTCTTTAATTGGGTTAGCGAAAATTCTAGGAAGATTTCAAAGGGGCACATCATCCTTAACTAATTTATCAACTAGTCAAGTAATTCCTCTTCTTATGGATGATAGCTTTTTTTGTCACTATGTTGCTTTAGGAAGACTTAGGTTGAAAGTGAGGGAATTTATTGAGAATAGGTCTTTAGATATGTTTAAAATTAGGGTTTAAAAGAGGTGAAGAGAAGAAAATAATGTACAAAATGAAAATAAGGCTTTATTTCTATGCATTCTCAAAATATAAACATACACTATATGTTTTATCATTAAAATGGGTTGTTCATGATAGCGAGTGGGGACACTCCAAAAGTAATTTATAATTTTTCAAAAATCCTAAAAAATGAATAAGGCTATTTGTAAAAAGCATTGTACTTCAATATTTTAAATAAGCATTTAGTGTATGATGTTAGGCAATATACTTTTAGGTGTTAGGTTGTTTACGACCTTGATTGAACCATACGTAAAAATTAATTAACACATTTAAGTCATGAACAGGTCCATTCAAAGAGCAAAATTTAGACCATTTTTTACTTATTACTGAAAGCATGTAAACTCAAATCCACTGTTAGCACTTAATTTTAAGCATTTAACTAAATAACTAAAACATTAAAGAAGTTAATTTGAACAAAGTGTTTGTTTGAGTTCATCATCAATTTCAAGACAAGTGCCGAGAATTATGGTGTATAAACTCAATTTAAGTTTTAAACTATTTGAAAAACAATTTTATCAAGTGTTTAACATATGAATTTAAAGTATGTATATACATATATATGTATAAGAAGTCTAAAGATATAATGTACCAATAAAAGAGCATCCATAAGGTGCCATCAATCACCTAAAGTTATTTTTGATGAATTTCATTCCTGTCATCATAAAGAGCTTTAATAAAACCTTTCGTTCAAGTTAAGTTTAGGGTTTATGATCAGAGGATTCTTATAAGGCTTTGTGTCCTTACCAAATCCCTTTAGAAGTTGTTTAGTGTATTTGTCTTAATTGGTGAAGATTTCTTCCTTTCATTGTTTGATTTGAAGCTTAAGGAAGAATCCAATTCTCCTACCATGCTTAGCTCAAATTTAGGTATCCTATTGTGCTTTGCTCAAATTTACTTTTCATAACATTTGAAAAATCTTTACATAAGTAGACATTAGTTGCACAAAATCTAATATCATCAATATATATTTCGATAATCAAGATATCTTTGTTATGTAGCTTGGTGAAAGTTATAGCACCAACCAAGTTTAGAAAAACTCAGCCTTTCATACCATGCTCTAGGGGCATACTTTAAGCCATATAATATTTTGTTAAATTTGAAAACATGATTTGAAAATTCATGGCTTTCAAAACTAGGAGTTTGTTCCATATAAACTTCCTCCTCCATATATCCATATAAAAAAGCACTTTTCACATTAATTTAAAACAACTTAAGACTCATGAAATATGTAAATGTAAGTAAGATCCAAATTTATTTCAAGCTTGCTATAGGGCCAAAGGTCTCATCATACTTTTTGCCCTCATCTTGGTTATAATCTTTGGCTACTAACTAGCCTTTTCATTGTAATATTACCATTCTCATCAAGCTTATTTATAAACAACCATTTTATTATCACAACCAACCTTTAAGTCAAGCACATATTAAGTGCTTAGGAGACCCAGGGTCCCCTAAACAATTACCAAGTACATTAGCATATAATCATTTGATAAAATAATTCATCTTAAATACACAAGTCGCCTATAAATGGATAGGCTTATTCAGTAAGCCTATATGCATTTCATATGCATCACAACTATATTTGTATTATGCATAAATTTTATCTCATTTTACAACATTTAAACAAAGGTTATCCTCCCACAAAATATAAGTCTATTAGTTTGTATGGTTACTAGGAATTTATGCATGTCTATAAGTTTTAATATTATAAGATTCACAACATATACATATATACAACCTCAAACAAAACTCAAAACATGGTGAGATCCTAGTCATCCTTATCTTAAGCCTTTTGAATATAACCTACAATAGTCAATAGTTGGGTGGGGTGAGGCTTTCATACATAGGGAATAGATAATTTTGTATCCCTTCAAGAAAAAACAACATGCATCAAAATATTATATGTTGGACTAAGTTGGTCAAACCTAAGTCATAAACCTCTATTGATCTTGACAACAAAGATCGATCAGTTTTAATACTTTTATTAAGTGTTGTTTTATAGATTCTACGTTAGGTTTTTCATTGGACGTTCGATGGAATTTAAAATCTCCAACCTTGAGAAGTTCATCCAAATTCGGGTGTGTTTATCCTAAATCATGACCGCTAATATGTCATAAGGGTGAATGAACTTAGGCCAGAGGTATTTGCAGGCGAATTCGCAACCACGACCTAGCTGAAGAAAGTGAGTTTAAGTCAAAGAGGAATTCGCAGTGTGTACTGCGCCTGGTTTGCGATCGTCACTTTTATAGTGACAAAGGAGGGAACCAAAGTCAAAGTCATAGCCATTGCATACCAAGTGACCAAGGTATCCGTTGAAGATCAAAAATTGTGAGGGCAAATTCATAGTTGCGACCGTGACTCAATAAGCTGTAATTTCATCTTTAAATAGAGGAATTTGCAGTTTCATATAAGCCTAACGCAAATACAACTCGGGAACACAACTTTTAAGAACTAGGTAGGACATAATGGCTACATTTCTTGGACAACCAATAAGCAGCTGACATGTGGACTACACTTATACACATGACAGGATTATTTGTCGCGATTTGCAGCTCCTTAGTACAAATTGGAAATTCACGATCGTGAAAATGTAGCAGCAACTCTGACTTTCACCTGACAATCATTTAATGCAAAATCTATCTAGCATAACTTAGTGATTTGTTGATAGTTTTAGAGTAACGTTTCTTTGGTGAATGTGGACTATAAAGACTCTACCAAACATATATAAATGGAAGATAATTCATTAATTTCTAACCAAACTCTTGACAATTTTCTATTCATTTCTTTCATTCTTATTTATGTGTTATTAATTGTTAGGTGTGAGCAATAAACACCATTGTAAGAGGTTGAGAGTTAGCCTATATTCAAAATTCTTGTTCGACATTAAAGTATGAGCCTATATAAAACACTTGTGAGAGGTTTTTGTGTGAGCCTAGAAAACACAAGGTGTAAAGGTTTTTATGTGAGCCATAAACACAAGTTGTAAAAGTTTGGTGTGAGCTTGGAAACACCAGTTTAGTTAAGTGAAACACTCAATTGTGAAGAATTGGGGAGTGGACGTAGGGTTTGTTAACATTCGAACCACTATAAACCTTTGTGTTGATTTTTATCATCTTCTTCTTAATCTCCTAAACACACTAACCTTCCATTTTAATTTTTAATCAACCACCACTTTAACCCCCCTTATTGGTGCCCTAGGCCAATAAGTGGTATCATAGCCAAGTCTCATTTAAAACCTTAATTATGTAAGTAAAGATAATGGCACAAGAAGGAATCCACACCCACCTCATGCCTTATTTTGATGGAGCATACTATACTTATTAGAAGTATAGGATGAAGATCTATCTAGATACTGATGTGGTAGATCTATGGATATTGTTGCTAAAGAATAAAAGCCTCCCACCAAAGTGGTGGATGGGAGTGAGAAGTTAATCCCTATAGAAGAATGGGTTGAAGCGCACAAAAGATCCAATGGCAAAAATAAAAGAGCCATGGCAATCCTCTTAAGTTCTCTCTTAAGAGAAGAAATTGGAAGGGTTCAACATTAGCAAACTGCTCATGGTATTTAAAAGGCATTAAAGAACTATCATGAGGGCACCACTATGGTGAAATCTAGCCAACTTGAGATGTATGTGATGGAGTGGGAGCTATTTATGGTAAAGAATGAAGAAAGCATAATATATATGACAAATTATCTTATAGCTATTGTCACTAACGTGAAGAAGTTTGGTGGGGTTCTCACAAATAATGAGGTAAATTTCAAAATTTTGAAATGTTTGCCTTTACAGAAATTTGGTGTTACAGTGTGCAGTATCCAATAATCCAACCCAAAAATAAAGAAGGTGCCAACAGATGTCTTGATAGGTAAACTCTTTACTCATGAGTTTGCCTTAAAGAAATATGAAGCAATGAAAAGAATAAGAGGTTAAGGGAAGAAATTAGAAAAACCAAAAAAGGGGACCTTGGCACTCAAATCATCTTCAAGCAATAAGGAAGTAGAAATAGCCTCAAGTGAAGAGGAGAAGGATAAAGAGGAGGAGGAACTTGCAATGTTTTCTAGAAACACCAAAGAGCTTATTAGAAGAAGAAAAGAAATAAGGAACTTCAAGAAAGCAACTTTAGCTCCCAAAGAGAGATCAAACAAAGTCACTTATTATGAGTGTGGCAAGCAAGGCCACATCAAATATGATTGCCCAAAGCTAAAGAATAAGAAGAAAGGGGACAAAGAGAAGAGGAAAAGCTTTAAAGCCATTTGGGATTATAGCTCAAGTGATGATGATGAAGAAGAAGAGATTGCCAACATATGTGTCATCGCTCAAGAGGACTCTCATAATGAGTTAAGTTCTTCTCCTCATTCTTATTTTGAATATGATGATTTAGATGATGTAGATGAAGAGCTTTTAGAAGCTCTCACCATGAAATATGATAAATATAAGTCATAAATGAAAACTTACAATAATAAGTGTAATAAATTAAAGGATGAATTCAAATCCCTTAATAGCCTTGTAAGTGAATTGAAAGCTTTAAATGAATAACTTGAGAAGTCAATGGCAAGCCTTTCCAAATCATCTTTATCTCTAGCTTCATTAAGAAAAGGGAATGACTCTTTGAAAGGATAAGTCATTGAGCTTAGAAGCTCTATCTATAAGTTTCATAAGGGCAAAAAAGTTTTTGATACGCTCATTGTATCATAAATACCTCCCTTGATTGGACATGGTCTAGGATTCAATGGAGCCTCTTCTTCTACATTTCCTTCCACTACATTCATTAAGGCCTCAACACCTCAAACTTCAAGTATTGAGGTTGTTGGAAAAAAAATACCTAAAGCACTAAACCCTCAATGCCTAAGGGTAAAGGAAATGTGCAATAAGGATCAAGATCTATGTCTAAAAAGGCCAATCATGCTTACATGTATGGTAAAAATCATTCATACATACCTAAAAAATACACACCTACATCCATTCATGTATGTCTATGCTCTCACACACATCATGTTGGTATGTGAAAACCCCTCACTCATACCAAGGCATTGCATAGGAGGAAGACACCTAAGTCTAAACTCCAATGCCATTATTGCATGAAGTATGGACATAATTGTCTTTTGTTACATTAGGAAGGAACACTTCAAATTTAGGGATCCTTCAAAACCTAACCCCCTATGACCCAATTATGCTACTAAAGAAAAGATGATTTATTTGTGTTATGTAGGGGTGTTTAGCAACCACCAATGAATCAACCGATTGGCATATGGATAGTGGATGCTCAAAGCACATGACGGGCAATAGAAGCTATTCATCGCCTTAAAAGATAAAGAAGGTGGTAATGTCACATTCTGTAACAATGCCAAAGGTAAGATAATTGGCATGGGAACCATTAGTAAGAATAATTGCTCTTTTAATTAATGGTGTCTTGCTAGTTGATGGCTTGCAACATAATTTGGTTAATGTAAGTCAATTATGTGACAAAGGTAATAAAGTCACCTTTGACCCTAAAGAATACTAAGTTACCACTTTAGTAGATAAAAAAGTGGTTTTCAAGGGTGAAAGGAAAGATAATACCTATCTAATTAACTTAGACAATTTGGTTAATCAGTCTTTTAAGTGTCTTATATCTCTTAGTAATAAAGCTTGGCTATGGCATAAAAGGCTTGGACATGCTAGCATGGATCTATTGCAAAGCTTACCAAAAGGAGAGCTAGTTGAACGTATTCCCAAGCTAAAGTTTTCTAGAGACAAGACATATGGTCATTGCCAAATAATGAAGCAACATCAATCTTCCTTTAAAAGTTTTGCAAAAAGAATTCAAAATCAAAAGGGTTACTTCATTTCTTCTAAAAGAAGTGACCATAGAAAGGAATTTAAAGTGAGTCTTTTGAATCTTATTGCCAAGAGAATGGGATTTTTTACAACTTTTTAACTCCTAAGACACCACAACAAAATGGTGTTGTAGAGAGAAAAACTAGAACACTAATAGAGATGGCTAGAACTATGCTCAATGAGTATTCTTTACCAAATTACTTTTAAGCCAAAGCCATTAATACTTCATGTTATATTGCAAATAGCGTTTTTAAGAGACCCATTCTCAATAAAACATCGTATGAGCTATGGAATAGTAGAAAACCCAAAATATCATATCTAAGAGTATTTGGATCCGAGTGCTATATATTGAGCACTAAGGATAATCTTAGGAAATTTGACTTAAAAACTAATGAAGGTATATTCTTATGGTATTCCACCTCTAGGAATGGCTATAGTTTCTTTAATAAGAATTCAATAGTTGTTGAAGAGTCTTTGCATGTTGTTTTTAATGAATCTAGTAAGCTTGATCTTGGAAAAGGTACTTTTATTGATGATCTTATAGGTGATTTTGAAAAATTGGAATTAGAACATACTACAAGAGAGGAAGACAAAGATAAAGATGAAGGCAAGTCATCAAGAGCCAACAAGGATCCTCAACATCAACAAGAAGAATTGTTAAGTCAAGATCTAACTAAAGATTGGAGATTCTTCAAGCATCACCCTAAATATTTAATCATTGGTGATACTTTAAAAGGTGTAAGTACTAGATCTTAACTGAACTTATTAGATAATAACCTTGCTTTTGTTTCTTAACTCAAGCCAAAATCTATAGATAAGGCTTTTGATGATGAAAGTTGGGTGATTGCTATGCAAGAGGAACTCAACTAATTTGAGAGAAATAATGTATGGGAACTTGTTTTTTGGCCCAAGAAACACCCAATTGTAGGTTGCAAATGGGTGTTTAGGAACAAGTTAGACGACCAAGGATTCATCACTAGGAATAAAGCTAGATTGGTTGCAAAAGGTTACAACCAAGAGGAAGGCATAGGATTTGATGAAACCTATTACCCCGTTGCAAGGTTAGAGGCCATTAGGATTCTCTTAGCTCATGCATGCCATATAAATTTAAAATTATTTCAAATTGATGTTAAGAGTGCTTTTCTAAATGGTGTTATTCAGGAGTAACTTTATGTTGAACAACCTCCTAGTTTGAATCACATAGTTTTCCAAATTATGTTTATAAATTGAAGAGAGCCTTATATGGTTTGAAATAAGCTTTAAGAGCTTGGTATGAAAGGCTTAGCTCATTTCTTTTGAAAAATGATTTTGAAAAGGGACAGGTGGACACAACTTTATTTGTAAAAAGGCATAAACATGATACACTAATAGTACAAATTTATATTGATGATATCATTTTTAGTGCTACTAATGAATCTCCATGTTAAGATTTTGCTAAGTGTATAACTAGGAAATTTGAAATGAGCATGATGCGAAAGCTCATGTTTTTCCTTTATCTATAAATTAAGCAAACCAAAAAAGAGATCTTCATCAACTAAGCTAAATGCACAAAGGACATACTCAAGAATTTTGGCATGGATGGATGCAAAGTAGTAAAAACATGCATGAGTGGTACCATCAAATTGGACAAAGACAAATCAGTTAAGACGGTTGATGATAAGAGATATCAAGGTATGATCGGTTCTCTACTTTATCTTACTGTGTCTAGACTTGATATTATGTTTAGTGTATATATGTGTGTTAGATTTCAATCCTATCCCAAAAAGTCACATTTGAATGTTATTAAAAGAATTTTCAAATATTTGCATAGCACATTGCATTTAGGACTATGGTATCCTAGAAATTCATCCTTTAGTCTCATAGGTTACTTGGATTCGGATTATGTCGATAGTCTTTTAGATAGGAAGAGCACTTTTGAAACTTGCCAATTTATAGGAGAATGTTTAGTGTCTTAGTTTAGTAAGAAGCAAGTTTCGATTGCCTTATCCACTACCGAAGCTAAGTATGTTGCTACGGGTTGTTGTTGCCCCAAGCACTTTAGATGAAACAACAATTGAAGGATTACGGCAAGGATGTTGATCACATTCCTATTAAATATGCAACACAAGTGCAATTAATCTCTTTAAGAATCCCATCCAACATTATATGAGCAAACATATAAATATTAGGCATCATTTTCTTAGAGATCATGTCCAAAATAGTGATGTTGTGTTAGAATTTATAGACACTAATCATCAACTTATGGATATTTTCACTAAACCTCTCAACGAGGAAAGGTTGAACTCTATTAAGAGAGAATTGGGAATGCTTGATGGAAATTCCTTAAAGTGAAAAGTATAATTTTTTGTTTGATTGGTTTGTGTTGGTTATTTGTGATATTTATATTTGGATGTCTTAATTTTAAATGGAATTATGCTTTTCTATGTCAATTTGCAAAATTAAGCATCAATATATTAAGTGGATCACAATTTTAAATGTCAAATTTTATTATTTTTCTTATTGCCTTGTAATTCACGATCGCAATTTGTTGACTCATGATCGCGAATTAGAGGTTCATTTTACCCGGCTCACAACTATCAATTCACGGTTGTGAAATTTCCTCTCCATCGAAAATTCAATCAAAAATTCAAAATTTTTTCCATTGTATGCATTGGTTCCCGAGGATTTTTTTTCTGTTACTCATATATTTTAGAATTAGCGATCACAAATTCTAGTAACTACCTCACATTAATTTTATTTGACTACCAACCATTTCCAACCTTTCAATATTCACGTTATAGCCATTTATACACCTTTTTATGCCTATATAAACCCCCTAAATAATGACTTTCATCACCACTTCCTACACCAAATCAATATTATCTTCTCTCTTACTCTCTAATCTCTTAAAACTTCATACCATCTCCAATGGCTCCTAAAAATGCTTCAAGAGCAGAGAAGGGCAAAGCAGTAGCCCAACCTTATGGACCACCAACCCTGCATCAGATGAAAGGAATTACAAATGAGGAGAAGGATCGCTACAAGGCCAACGCATCCAAGATCATCCTCCCAAATAAAATTCCTTCTACGTTTCTTCTATAGTCTATGGGGATCAAAGATGAGATGTAACGACCGTATTCATATTTGCAAATCATGTTGCTCTAATACCAGTTTTTTATTTTTTTTATACCATAATCTGTAATGTTGCAATCGGTATCTATAAGAGCACTCAACATCCGGGATTTGCCCATCGGCCCTGTGATGTCATACACACCGGGATTTGTACATTTGCCCCGTGTATGTTTGAGCCCTCTCTGATACCAAAACTGTAACATCTAAATTCATTTGTTAAACTAATAATTGTTACATCTATTGTTCTCATTTGTAAATCAGTTTTGATACCACAAATTGTAACGTCACAACGTGGCTACAACTGGTACCTATCAGAGCACTCAACATCTGGGATTTGCCCGTCGGTCCCGCGATGTCATACACATCGGTATTTGCACGTCTGCCCTGCATATGCTTGAATCCTCTGATGCCACAAACTGTAACTTTCGTCTTCAGTTGCAAATCATGGCATTTCATATTTAGAAATGCATACACATTAAGGTTTATTCATCATACATATATAATCCCATATATATTTAATGTACACATATGTTAACTAATATTAGGACTAGTGACCATAACTAGTTCCTATCAAATGTATGTACATGATGCAAGGAGATAGATTTAAAATCTAGCTGATGACCTGTGTTCCATGTGTCTTTATGCAAGACTTTATGCACCAAAATGTCCAAAGTCTATGCTTTAGTATCTGAAAAATAATTGCGATCTGAAAAATACTTGCGATTTGTTATACTTGCAATAATCAAATCCTCATGGCATAATCCATAATCAAATATCATCAAGATACATTGCAAGTATAACAATTTACTATGCAAGTACAAATGCAATAGCTTTGTTTTTGTCGTGACTGAGCAAGGCAAACATTGCTCTCAGGATATTTATGTGATTCATGTAACATATGATTTGGGACCTATTGGTCCATATTCCAGTGATTTGCAAGTGTTTGACAAGTCGGTCACAACGCCCCTTTTAGTTCCATATGCAAGTGCTTATTCACAAATGATATGCCAAGTAATCATTAAGAGCATTTAATTCTCACTTGGCATGTATTCCCATGTAACATGTAACAATTCAATCATATATACATGTAATAGAACATAATCATATTATTTTCATGTAACATGTAACAATTCAATGATTCTCACTTGA
>CATIWR010148856.1:0-21794 GCA_949677035.1 Omphalea diandra
AGTTTTATTGTTGTGTCTCGTTGGTCTCACTAAACAAATGTAAATGCAAGAGAATTAATAAATTTGTAACCAAACTCTTGCAATTTTGCTACTGAATATTTTCTATTCTTTAAGTGTAACATCCCTAGCCACATTCATTGGCATTATCACATGAACATATGTATTAGATAAATAATCATTTAGAATTACCGTTGCATTTGGGGACACTTGAACATTTAGAAGCACCGTTGCATTTGGGGACACTTGAACATATATGTAACGTTTGTATAGTTGCATGGCAAATTGTTTTATGTTGTTTGCATGTTATAGTATCATAAATAATGGTGTTTTAGAGCTTAATTAAAAGTAAAAGGAGTATCTAGGAATTAGGAGATGGATGGAAGTGCTTAAGGAGTGAAGAAGAGGAACTAAAAGCAAAACTTTTAATTTTCAACCAATAGGAAACCAGCCCCAATCTTTTAACTTATTTAAGATAAAAATATAGACCATTAGGGTCAGATTTTGAGGAAAAAAACATGGGTCATACCAGAAACAAAGAGAGAGCAAAGGAAGAAGAAGAAGAAGAAGAAGAAGAAGAAGAAGAAGAAGAAGAGAGGGAGAAGAGTGAGCTGCCTAAGGTTTTCCAATTCTGGGGCAGTAGGTAAGCAAATTTATCTTCTTCTCAACTGGAATTAACCTCTCATGACATGTTAATCATGCATGGTTAGTGAGAATTATGGAGTAATTGAGGTAGATCTCTTGGATGGAAGTTGTAATCCAAGATAATAAGAGCTGATTCTGTTGGATTTTTGCTGTTAGAGCAGAATTTTGCACCCACGATTTCGTAACCCTAGAAGAGGAATTAGGGAAAGTGAAAAATATGGAAGTTGTAGCTTTATGTCTCATATAAATGTGTATGAAACAGTTTTGCTTGATTTTGTGTATGTGAGGAGATATGACCCCTTCAGTAGGACTAGGTCAAATCCGAACCGAGATGATCTCTGCCTTCTGTTTTCTTGTATTTTAGTGGCTTTATGTTCTGATTTTGACAAAGTGTAAAAAATAAAATTTGTAGGATTATGTCCTCTCTAAACACCTA
Organism: Omphalea diandra; assembly: GCA_949677035.1. Lineage (NCBI taxonomy): Eukaryota > Viridiplantae > Streptophyta > Magnoliopsida > Malpighiales > Euphorbiaceae > Omphalea > Omphalea diandra. The sequence goes on from CATIWR010148856.1 coordinate 1,079, forward strand.
TACACCAGTTTTGATTGATTTTTTGTGTGGAAAGAGTTATGGCTCATTGATTGGGACTGACTCTGTACTGGAGTGAAACCCACCTTTCTTTTAAATCTGCTTTCCAAGTATTTGATGGCCATAGATTCAGAATTTGATGATTGTCCAAACTTGAAAGTTGTAAATTTATGTATTATGTACATACCTGTGAAATAGGTTTGCCAAATTCGGCAAGGTTGTTGAGATGTTGTCCCTTCATCATGACTGGTTGGCAACATGTTACAAACCTGCTATCCTGAGATTGGTCCTTTGTTTTGGTGACCTTATATACTGAATTAGACAATGAGTAAAACATGAAAAATGTTTCTTCATATGTTTTGTAACTGATGGTAGATTATAATTGTAATTAGATGTGTATAGTTTGAGATACACCCAAGAGAGTAAGACCTACTCAGAATGAGAAGACACTGCAACAGGACAACATTTAAAAATTCACCACATTTTGTGTGTGTCTGATATTGACCTAAAATTTGAATATATTGTGTGTTTATGTGTGTAGTTTGTTTGAAAAAAAATCAAGTAATTTGGATGAGTATATCTTGAGTTATTTCGGTGAGAGTGTAGCAAGCTCAGGCTGCCCTATTAGGAATATATGCATAAACATAGGTCCACTTGCATGGATCATGCACCAAGCATTCATAATCATTTTGACATACTTGTAACCATATATGTATCAAATTCTAGGGTCTCAAAACTTTGAGGAAGCCATTCTTATATATATATATATATGACATTAAAGAAAGGAAAACAAATATAAGAAAGAAAAAAAGAAAAGAAATATCATATTTTAAGAAATGTTTAATGCATATCTCCCATTATTTTATTCTTTAGAATTTTAGGTGAAGTTATTCTATGTTTAAGATTTTAATATCAAAGTGACATAGTAAAAGCTATGATGAGCCTTTTCACAAGCTAAATAAGACTTGCTATAGGTTCTAGAGGCCTTAAGCCTTTCCATTCCCTGGCATAAACGGGTCCCAAAATCCAAGTCATGACATAAAGCTTGCTAAAACTTAATGGTTTCATTAATCATAAGTTATCATATGTTTATATTATTTTGGATGCCATTTATAGGCAAAGATAAGAAATAAATATTCTTAATTAGCTAGAAGAAACCTTAGGGTAAATAGGAAACTTAGTTGTCTAATATATGTACGTGAAAGGAAAATTTTATTTCTAATATGGAAAGACACAAAATTGTCGAATTGGAGTGCACGACCATATAGGTACTTGTACAACCATGTTGGCCTGTAATTCCATTTGGATTCTTTTTGTGATTCCCTTTTACATGGTTGTGCTATTTAAGGACATGGTCATGCTCGCTAGTTACATGGCCACGTGAATTGTTACATGGTCATGCATATTTTTGACATGGGCATGTCTTTCTAGTTATGTATGTCAAAAACTTTTTGTTCCTTCTACACCAGTATGCTTCTGGCTATAGGCTGAATACATGGGTATGCTTGTAGCATGTAATCTTTAGCTTCAGCTTCTGTTTCTTCACATGGGCATACACTTAGTATGTAGTCCTCTAATTGCCTTTTTCACATGTTTGACATAGAGATAAGTAGTAATTCTTGGTGGGGCTTTGATATCTTCAAGGATGACATCTTTCTCTTACATCTCCTTGATCAAACCTTATAATGCTTCCTTCATTCTTTTAGTCCTTGCCCTTGTCATTGGTCCTCTAATCCTTTATAATGGATATTTGAAATACTTGTTAACCCCTTGATCTCTATCATTCCTTAAAGTTTTAAAGTTGCTCCTATATTGGGTTACATCATTCCCATTTTCCTTAAAAGGATTCATCCTCAAATCTTGACCTAGATTAACATAAAGAGAATGATAAGAAATGAGAAAATTAATTCTAAAAATAATTTTATCACCATTTCTTACCATGTATTTTTACTTTATAGTAATTAATCCTTACAACCACAATAAAAGGAAGATCTCTCCTTATAAGCAACTGGGAAGATCCTTGTATTAGACACCTCATACATATCCAAATCTCTCCTCTGCGTTTAAACATAAGTTGCATATAATCCTTTAAGCATTTATAAAGAAATTCCTTATGAATAAACATGAAATCATCAAAGCTTTACAAAAAGGAAATAAAAACATTAGATAATAAAAAATTAAATTTGTTAGAACAAAAATAAACAATTAGATTGGAGTATTGCATCAAAATAGCTCCATTCTACATTATATCTCTAAAGCTTTGCCAAAGTTAGGCAAATATAACAAAGGTGCATTAGTCAATTTATCTTTCAAAAAATAAATAACTTGTTCATACATATCATCCTATTTAAAACCAATATTCTTTTTAACAATTCAATTCTAAGGTATGGTAATCAAACTAAAATCTTTAACAAATCTTTAATAGAAACTTGCTAAACCATGAAAACTTCTTACCTCATCCGTATTCTTAAGTGCAGACCAATCCTTTATCTTTTTTACCTTTTCTTCATCTATACTAATGCCTTGCGAACTGACAACATATCTAAGAAACACAATAGATTTCATGCAAAATGTGAATTTCTTAAGATTAGCATATAATTGATGCACTCTTAACAAACTAAAAGCATCATGCAAATGTTTAACATGTTCATTAATCTTAGACTCAGTTGGTCAAACCTAAGTCTAAACTCTATTTTGATCTTGAAAATATAGGTTTAAAGGTTCTACTGCTAATTTTAAATGTTGTTTTTATAGGAATTAAGTTAAAACTCATTATAATTCGAATGGAATTAAAGAGCTTAAAGTACAGAAAGTTGCTCCAAAATCATGACCATGACTTAGAGGTCATGACCGCTAACTAAGAATAGTTGATGAATAAAATTGACAATTTATTTTACGATGTACGTCACAATCGTTATCTTCAAACTTCATTGAAGGGATTCTAAACACTCAACCAGGTAAAGCCATGTGTTAACATATCCATTAGAATTTCAAAAGTCACAATAAAAACCTATTTATAGCAACTACTATCTGACATATGCAAAACCTCCATTGATTTGTGGTGGAAGTCACAACCATCCCTCCTAGCTTGCGACCATGACTTTCAACCTCCTTTAAAAAGACCTAACAACTAGTTTTGTAAAGGACCAATGCTAGAGTGCCATGTGTAACTAGACTTAGAAACAATTGAAGTTCATAACCACGATTAAGCTAAATCTAATGCAAATGTGGGGATCGCGACTACAACCTATAGTCACGAGTGCGACCTTCATTTGATAAGCATTAAATGCATGATTTTGCCATAGTTTTATTTGTAACGACTCTTTGGTTGGAAGAACCTATAAATAATCCACTAAATGTTCTTAAATGTAAGAGAATAGCAATTATTATAGCCAAACTCTTGCAAATTTATTTCTCAACTCTCTTTGTCATTAAGTCTTTATAGGTGAGTTGTTAGGGTTTGGTGTGAGCCATTAAACAGCTTTAGGTTTGGGTTTTAGAGCAATCTTTGTAAAGAAAACTATTGTATAACTTAAGTGTGAGATTTGGAAAAACACTTATAAGGTTGTGTGTGAGCCTTATAAAACACAATTACAAGTTAGGTGTGAGCTTCTATAAAACATCATTTAGTAATAGTGAAATACCCAATTAGGGAATTGGGGATGGATGTAGGATTTCTTAACACCCAAACCACTATATATCCATTATGTTTTATATTCTTCTACTCTTTCTTTTAAACTTACTTCTTTAACTTTACCTCTAAAATTTAAAATTTCACGCCATTCAACCCTTTCTTTTTAGTGCACAAGGGCCAATAAGTGGTATTAAAGCCTAACCACAATTAAAGCTTTAATTGTGTGAGAGAAGATCACGACATAAGAAGGAATCTACTCATACCTTAAATCTTTATGTAATGGAACTGACTATACTCATTGGAAGTATAAAATGGAGAATACCTTGATAGTGATGTGATGGATTAATGAGACATTATTGCTAAGGAATAGAAGTCATCCACTAGAGTAATGGATGGTAATGAAGAATTACTCCTAAGAGAAGATAAGGTTGAAGCTCTTAGGAAGTCAAATAGGGAGAACAAGAGGGCAATGACAATTCTCTTGAGTTCTAAGTCCAAATAATAGATTGAAAAAGTATAACATTATCAAATTGCCCATGCAATAGGAAAGGCTTTAGAGAACTACCATGAGGGCACAACATTTATGAAATCTAGCAGATTAGAGATGTATGTGATCAAATTAGAGCTCTTCATAATGAAGAAGAATAAATCCTAATTGAAATGATGAATAAATTACTTGTTATTGTTAACAACTTGAAAAAGTATGAAAGAGTTCTCACCAACCATAAGGTAAACATTAAAATCCTTAAAATGTTTACTATGGAGAAATTTATGGCAAATGTATATAGCATTCAAGAGTCCAACTAAGAGATAGGAAAGGTGCCAACTGATGTTCTTATTGGCAAACTTCTCACTCATGAGATGGTTCTAAAAAAGGATGAAGAAATGAAGAAGAAGAGAGTTCAAGGAGAAAAAGGTGAAAAGAAGACTTTTGATCTCAAATCCTCAAGCAAAGATAAAGCAGTGGAAGAAAGCACTAATGAAAGTATTGAGGGTGAGAAAGAATAAGAGGAACTTATTATGCTTTCAAAGAGGTCCAAAAAGCTCATGAAGAGGAGAAAAGAAAGAAAGAACTCAAAAAGACATTATCATCCAACTTGAAAGAAAAGAAGAATGAGGTGATTTGCTTTGAATGTAGGAAGCAAGGTCACATAAAATCCAAATTTCCTAAGCTAAAGAAGAAGAAGAAAATGAAGAACAAAAAGAAAAAAAAAGAAGTGGGAGAAGGAGAAAAAGAAAAGCTTTAAAGCTACATGGCATGATGATTCAAGCAAAGGATATGAAGAAAAAGTGGTCACTAAGTTTTACTTCATGGCTCAAGAGGACAATTTACATGAGGTAAGTACTTCTTCTCATTCTTGTGATAATTATGGTGCATTTAAGGATGTGGATGATTAGCTTCTTGAAGCTATGTCATTGAGATGTGATAAGTGTAAATCAAAATAAAAATTTATAAAAAAAATGTTTTAGACTTGATGATGAATTTAAATAATTGAATGATCTTATAAATTACTTAAGAACTTTAAAAGAAGAACTCAAAAAATCTTTGGAAAATCTTTCTAAAACTTTATCCTCCCTTGAGTCTTTGAGAAAACAAAATGATTCTTTAAAAGGTATAGTTATTGAGTTAAAGAACTCTATCTTTAGATTTCATAAAGGGAAAAAAAGCTTTGGATACACTTATTGTATCTCAAAGACCACCTCTTGTGATACATGGACATGGCTTCAATGAAGCCTCATCTTTTACATCCTCTCTTCCCATTTTCATTAGAGCATCTACACCTCAAACTACTAGTATAGAGGTGATTAGGAAGAAAAGTGTTCCAAGCACTAAGCCTCTTATGCCTAAAGGTAAAAAAAATACTTCTTAAAGCTCTAAAGCTAAGCCTTAAAGAGTAAATCATGCATACATATATACTAAGAGGCATGCTCAAAAGCACAAACATTAAACCTGCTCTTTTCTCCTCACCACTTTTGCATATGCATGCATTCATATAGCCAAAGTATGAGAAGACCTCATACTCATATTAAGGTTGCTCAAAGGAGAAAGACTTATAAGTCTAAACTCTAATGGCATTATTATATGAAGTTTGGGCACATAAATGTAATTTGTTATATTAGAAAGACACGCCTCAAATTTGAGGACCTTTCTAAGCCTAATGCCCAAGGACCTAAGCATGTTTGGGTAACTAAATAAAAGTGAAATGGTTTTGTTTTGTAAGAATGTTTGGAAGCCACTAAGGATGACAATGATTAGCATATGGATAATGGATGCTTAAAGCACATGATAAAAAATAATAAGCTATGAACATCCATCAAGGAAAAGGATGGTGACAATGTCACTTTTGGGAACAATGCTAAAGGTAAGGAAATTGACATTGGAATCATTGGTAAGAAAGGTTGCACTCTCATTGACAATGTGCTTTTAGTTGATGGTTTGAAACAAAATTTGTTTAGTGTAAGTCAATTATGTGCTAAAGGTAATAAAGTCACCTTTGACCTTAGAGAATGATGGGTTACCACTTTGGTAGATAAAAATGTAGTCTTTAAGAGTCAAAAAAGAGGCAATACCTACCTTATAGACTTAGACAATTTAACTAACCAATCTTTCAAGCATCTGGTCTCTATTAGCAATGAATCTTGGCTTTACATAGAAGACTTAGACATACCAACATGGAGCTTCTTCAACATCTATCAAAAGGAGAGCTAGTAGAAGGTCTTCCAAAGCTCAAGTTCACCAGGGACAAGACATATGGACCTTGTCAAATGGGAAGGCAATGTCATGCATCCTAAAAAGCCATAAATGTTATAAGTACTTCTAGGCCTCTTCAACTCATTCAAATGGACTTAACATGGCCCACTAGAAATGTTAGTCTTGGTGTAAAAAAACTATGTTTTTATGTTTGTAAAAAAAACTATGTTTTATGCTTGTTAATGATTACTCAAGGTTTACTTAGGTTAGTTTCTTAGATCATAAAAGTGACATTTTGATGCTTTTAAAAGCTTTGCAAAAAGAGTTCAAAATGAAAAGGGTTACTTCATCTCATTTATTAAGAGTGACTATGGAAAAGAGCTCCAAAATAAAAGCTTTAAAAATTATTGTTAGAAAATGGTATGTCACAATTTCTCTACTCTTAGCCCACAGCAACAAAATGGTGTTGTATAAAGGAAAATAAGAACTTTGGTAAAGATGGCAAGAATAATGCTCAATGAGTACTCTTTACCTAATTACTCTTAGGCTGAAGCCATTAATACCTTATGTTATATTGCAAATAGTGTTTTCAAAAGACGCATTTTGAATAAAACCTCTTCTAAGTTATGGAATGGCATAAAGCCTAATATTTCATACTTTACAGTATTTAGTTGCAAATACTACATACTTAATATTAAGGACAACCTTGAAAATTTTGCCTCAAAAACTAATGATGGCATTTTTCTTAGATATTCCACCTTTAACAAAGCCTATAGGGTATTCAACAAAAAGTCTATGGTAGTTTAGGAGTCCATTAATATTGTGTTTGATGAATTTAGTAAACTTGATCTCAGGAAAGGTTCTCTTATGGATGATCTTATTGGTGACTTTGAAAAGTTAGAGTTAAACACAACATTTGAGGAAAATGTGATTAATCTTAAGGATCATAAGCCACCACAAGAGATAAAGCAAACCCAACCCCAACAAGAAGAGTACTAAGCTCAAGAAGTCCTAAAAGATTAGAAGGATTCGAAGGATCATCCTAAAGATTTAATCATTGGTGAAACATCTAAGGGAGTAAGTACTAGAGCTTAATTACATGTATTAGATAATAATTATAATTTTATTACTCAAATTAAGCCAAAGTCAATTGATGAGGCCTTTGATGATAAGACTTGGGTGATTGATATGCAAGAGGAACTTAATCAATTTGAGTGAAACAATGTTTGGGAACTTATCCTTAGGCCTAAAAAACATTCAGTTGTTAGTTATAAATGGGTGTTTAAGAACAAGTTAGATGAGTAAGGTTTCATCATTAGAAATAACAAAAGATTAGTTGCAAAAGGTTACAACTAAGAGGAAGGCATTAATTATTACAAAACTTTTGCTCCCATTACAAGATTAGAGGCTATTAGAATTTTCTTAGCATTTGCATGTCATATGAATTGTAGACTTTTTCAAATGGATGTGAAGAATGCATTTTTAAATGGTTTTATTAAAGAGGAAGTTTATGTTGAATAACCTCCAGATTTTGAATCTCATGATTTTCCAAAAGGACTTATATAATTTGAAACAAGCTCTAGGAGCTTGGTATGAGAGGCTTAGTGCATTTCTTTTGAAAAATGAGTTTGAAAAAGGCAAGGTTGACACTATATTATTTGTGAAAAACATCATAAGGATACACTCATTATGCAAATTTATATTGATGATATTATATATAGTGCCATTAATGAATCTCTTTGTGAGGAATTTACTAAGTTCATGACTAGGAAATTTGAGATGAGTATGATGGGTGAGCTTAATTTCTTCCTTAGTCTTCAAATCAAGCAAACCAAATAAGGCATCTCTATTAACCAAGTCAATTACCTAAAAGAACTATTCAAGAGTTTTGGCATGGATGGATGCAAAGTAGTAAAGACTCTAATGAGTGCGTCTATTAAGCTTGACAAAGATGAATCGTGTAAGCCTATTGATGAAAATAAGTACAAAGGTATGATTGGCTTTCTTTTTTTATCTTACTGTTTCTAGACCCGATATTATGTATAGTATTTACTTGTGCACTAGGTTTCAATCTTTCCTAAGGAATTACATTTGCATATAAAAAGAATTTTGAAATACTTGCATGGTACATTGCATTTAGGTTTGTAGTATCTTAGGAATTCATCTTTTAGTCTTCTTGGTTATTCAGATGGAAAGAGCATTTTTAGAACTACCAATTTATTAGTGAATGTTTAGTTTTTTAGTTTAGCAATATGTAAGTTTCATTGTCTTATCCACTATCAAAGTGGAATATATGGCAATGGGTTGTTCTTGTACCCAAGTTCTTTGGATGAAATAACTCAAGGATTATGGCAAAGATGTTAATCACATTTCCATCAAATGTGACAACACAAGTGTAATAAATCTTTCAAAAAATCCCATCGAATACTCAAGGAGTAAACATATTGACATTAAGCATCATTTTCTAAGAGATCATATGCAAAATGGTAATGTAGTGTTAGAATTTATTGACACAAATCACAAACTTATTGATATTTTTACTAGACCCTTAATGAAGAAAGGATAAACTTTATTAAGAGGGAATTAGGGATGTTTGATAAAAGCTCTCTAGGGTGAAAAAATTGATCTCATTGTATGAATGAGATATTGATTGATAGTAATTAATGGATTGTTTATCATTCCTAATCTATAAGAAATTGAATTAATATGTTTGATATGTTAGATGAGTCAATTCAATGTGCACTTGAACTTTTCTCAATTGCAAGAATTGATCATCAAAATATTAAATTGATCATACTAGCATTGGACCATGTGTTTAAGATTTAATTTCAGGTTATTTTTCAAAATTGACTTCTAATTTGCGATCGAGTCTAGGAGTTACAATAATTACTTTCAAGCCCTTTTCAATTTTTAAACTTTTGATAATGTGGAAGATCGTAATCGCGACCTTTTAAATTTTAAAAATTTGTAACCATTATCTTCACTCCTTTTTAAGCATTTTTTGATAGTTACTCACAAAAACATCTTTTGCAACCTCAACCCAGGATTATTGGTTGTGATTTCCCTATAACCACTGGGTAATAACTTTTCATCTTTTAAACAGTGAAAGAATGCATTTAATGCATTTCTAGCCATTTTCTAACCATTTTTCACTCTTTTTTCTTCCTATTTAAACCCTTTAACACCTGTTTTTTCACTATTTACCTTCCTTATCATTAATCCTTTCACAACTCTCAATTTTTCTATTCATTTCTACTTTTCCATTCCCTCGGACTCTCTTCATCATCACCAAAAGCCCCTAAGAAATCCACAAGAGCAAACAAGGGAAAGGAAATTTCCCAACTATCATCCCAAGGCCTTCCCCTTCTCCATCTTATGAATGGCATCATAAAAGAAGAAAAAGAGAGATTCAAAGCCAATACTAAGAAGATTATCCAAGCTAATAAGATTCCCTTCACTTTTCTTCTTACACCCCTTAGGGAGAGATTAAGGCATTGCTTCCAAACTTAGGATGGAATGAATTCATCTTTCGTGATAAAACAGGATATGGAAAGGTCGTTCATGAATTCTTGTGAATAGTGATTGTGAGCAAAAAAGTCGAATCCAAAGGTAGTATATATGGCAACCTCCTTTTGCATTTTTTTTGGGGACTAATATTTTATCACTTTTTGTGCTCTCTTCTACTTTTAAACTGGGGATAAAATTCCTTTCATTATCTCCTCTTTTGATCTCATCTATTATGATTTTTTTGTCTCAAATCTCTATAAAGACAAAATGTGGCTAAAAGTTCCCTAACCAAAAACATCAAATCCTTTCCTTTTTGGCTCCTTCACCAAATCATAACATCTTTCATCAATGCTAAAGGAGATGAAAATGAAAAAGTATCCTAAAAAAGCCTAGCTTTTCCATTTTTCCTTATAAAAATGAACCAATTCAAATCGAGAGATACTTTATGGACCAATTAGTTCATATAAGCACCAAACCCAAAAGCTAATTCCTTCTTCCTTACCACATTATTATCATTTATATGTTTGTTAGTGCCTTAGATGATGAGAAGGAAGCCTAACTCACTAAAAGGTACCTTCCTAACCAAAATCTCCTTGATCTCAACTACCTTATCAATGCAAAGTCCATTAAACCTAACTTTTATGAGTATATCTTAAGTGCCTATAAAGCTAAAAAGTAAGAAACATCTCAAGCCTATAAAAGGAAGAGATTAGTGATTGAAAAAGGTCCACAAGAAGAAGTTGTACCATTACATCTCCCTTCTAAATCAATGGCAAAATCAAAAACCAAAACTGCATCGATCTATCTTTCCTCCATCAATAAGAAACTGGACAAGGTCATGAGGATGATAAAGAGGAAATTCTAACTTTTTTATCATCTCAATAGTGATCTTGTGGACTTATAAGAGAAGGTTAAAGCCACTCCTTGCTACCTTTCTAACTTTGAGGACTTAGAGGAGACCTAAGATGAAGAGGAAGAATAAGAAGAATATGAGAATGCTCAAGCTCAAGATGTTGCTCAAGTTGGAGGAGATGCACAAAGGGTTGATGATGAAATTGTTAGAGATAGAAATTCATTTGTTTATTCTCTATTTTTCTTTCTCACATCCATTTGTCTCTTTGTTTTTCTATTTCGGATCTTTTGGTCTAGTACATTATGTGATCAAACATCTTAGTATATTTGAATTTATCTATGTAATTGTGTTATGTTTTATAATTAATGAAAGTTATATTTAAGTTGTGTGTTCAATTCTACTCCAACTCATTGCAATTTTGATTTTGATTGCTTGATGTTACTATTATTGATTAAAACTTATGACCTTTCCTTCTCCTTATTCCCTATTCTCCAAGCCCCTCTTTTTTTTATCTTGACAAATGGGTAGAGAAATTTGAATTCATCCTAAAAAAGGATAATATTTAAAGATTGGAATTATTAACTTAATTAAGGGGGGACTATGGATTGAGGGAGTAGTTTCACATATTTTGACATTTTTTGCCTTTGACAATTTCCATCAGAGGTTTATTAATTTAACTTTTTAGTGGATTTCCAAAACCATAAAACTCTTAATAATATGCATAATTGGCTCCTTATCCTTTACATATTTAATATAGGTTGTTAAAATAAAAAAAGGGGGAGATTATTAGACTAGGTTGGTCAAACCTAAGTCAAAACTCTCTTTTGATCTTAACAATATATATTGAAAGCTTTTAATGCCAATTGTAAGTGTTGTTCTTATAAGAATTAAGCTAAGAACTCATTAAAAGTTGAATGGAATTAAAGAGCTCAAAGTACGAAAAGTTGCTCCAAAATCGTGATCATGACTTAGAGGTTGTGATTGCTATCTTAGGAAAGTTGATGAATAAAATTGACAATTTGTTTTGTGAAGGAATTTGTGGTATAAGTCATGACCACTATCTTTGAACTCCATTAGAGAGATTCTACACACTTAACTAGGCAAAGCCACATGTCAAAAGACACTCAACTATGTAAAGCCACATGTCAAAGGACTTGTTAGAATCTCAAAATTCACAACAACCTATTGGTAGTGATTGTGATCTATCATATGTAAAATCTACATTAGTTTATGATGAAACTCATGGCTAGCCCTCTCAGTTCATGATCGCAACTGTCAACCTCTTATAGAGGGACCTAACAACTATTTTCTAAAGGACCAATGCTAAGGTGCCAAGTGCAACTAATCGTTACACACAATTGAAGTTCACAATTGCAATTGAGAAAAGTCCAGTACAAATATGGAGATTGTGACTGCGACCTGAAGTCACGACCATGACTTTTGTCTAGCAAGCATTAAATGTAAGATTTTGTCACCAACTTTGAAGATATGAAGATAGTTTTATTTGTAATAACCCTTCAGTGGGAGAAACTTATAAATACTCTATCAAATAGTCTTAAACACAATAGAATGGCAATTATTGTGGCCAAACTCTTGTAAATTTAGTTCTCAACTCTCTCTCATTAACTCTTTGTAAGTGAGTTGTTAAGGTTTGGTATGAGCCATTAAACACCTTTAGGTTTAGGTTTTGTTAGACTAAGAGGGCTAATCCTAAGTCTAGGAACTCTTTTGATCTTGACAAAGGAGATTAATCATTATTAACGGTTTATTTAAGTGTTGTTTTGTAGAATTAGTAGGATTTTCAAGTGGAGTTGGATAGAGCTCTTAAACTCCAAGTTGACTTCTAAATTGCGATCGTAATCTCAGATTCGCGACCGCGATCCATATGAAGACTTGTTAGAAATCAGACAGGCGAAATCACAGAGCCATTCTCAGCCGTGACTCATCCAAAAGAAGGAGTCTAAAAGTGACAGGCTATTTCGCAGTCTGTGTCGCGTCAGAGTCGCGACTGTGACTTTCAAAGAGCCTCAAGAGGGAATCAAGTCCACAACCAAACTTGAAAAATGTCCCAGGTGTCCATTAGAAGACAAAAATTACGAAAGCAACTTTTTAGTAGCTACCGCGATTCGTGAAGTGGAAGATATAATTTTTGACAGACGAATTCGAGTTCTATGTTGCGGCCTGTACAAGGAGAATCACGACCGCTACTTTTATGAGCAGGTGAAAGGCAACGACTATATTTTCCTAGTAAACTAATGGCAAGATGACACGTGGGCTAGCTGTTAGACACAAATGGGGTTTTCTGCTTCAAGTTTTAGCTCCCACATGGAAATTGGAAAATCACGATCGTGAAAGAGCAGTAGTGACTGCGATTGAAGCCTGATATGAATTTAATACAAAAATCTATCTAACATACTTTGAAGATTTGATACTAATTTATTGCAAGGTCTCTTTGGTGGGTAGAGGCTATAAATACCTCACCAAACAGATGTAAATGCAAAAGAATTCATTAATTTGTAACCTAAACTCTTGCAATTTTGCCACTCAATCTTTTTGTCTTCTTTAGGTGATTATTTAGCGTAAGCATAAACACCAAGTGTAAAAGGTTGTAGTGTAAGCCTGTAAAAACACTAAGAGAGGTTATTGTGTGAGCCTTTAAAACACAAGTGTAAAGGTTATTGTGTGAGCCTTAAAAACACAAGTGTAAAGGTTGTTGTGTGAGCCTTCAAAACACAAGTGTAAAAGTCTGGTATAAGCTTGAAAACACCATTGGAAGATAGTGGAACACCCAATTGTTGAGAATTAGGGAGTGGACGTAAGGTCAATTATACTCGAACCACTATAAGTCTTGTGTCTCCATTCTACTCATTCTCTTTCTTATCTTCTTAATTTAATTTTTATACATCAATTCAACCCCCCTTTCTTGGTTCCTAGGGCCAACAATTGGTGTCAGAGCATAACACTCAAACAAACCTTTATTGGTGTGTAAAAGATCATGGCACAAGAGGAAATCCACTCACACCTCAAGCCTCACTTTGATGGAACTGACTACACTCATTGGTAGTATATAGTGGAAATCTATCTTGACACAGATAAGGTGGACCTTTGGGATGTGGTTGTAAAAGAATGAAAGCCACACACTAAGGTAGTGGATGGAATTGAAGAAATTATCCTAAGAGAAGAATGAGTTGAAGCTCACCGGAGATTAAATGGCAAAAATAAAAGTGCAATGGCCATTCTTCTAAGCTCTCTCTCTAGAGAATAGATTGGAAGAGTGCAACATTGTCAAGCAGCACATGCCATTTGGAAGACACTTGAGAACTACTGTAAATGCACCACTCTAGTAAAGTCAAGCCGGTTGAACCAAATAGGAGCTATTCATGATGAAGGATAGCTAAAGCATTACCGAAATGACGAATAGGCTCCTATCTATCTTCACCAATATAAAGAAATTTGGAAAGACATTCACAAATTATGAGGTAAACACAAAAATCCTCAAAACCCTTCCTTTAGATAAAATTGGCATTAGAGTGTATAGCATCCAAAAGTCCAATCCGAAGATTAGAAAGGTGCCAACAGACGTCTTGATAGGCAAACTCTTGACTCTTGAGTTGGCCTTACAAAAGGATGAACAAATGAAAAAGCTAAGATGCCAAAGAGATAAATTAGAGAAAGAAAGGACCTTAGCTCTTAAGTCTTCAACAAAGGAGAAGGAGGTAGAAATTACCTCAAGTGATGAAAAAAGTGACAAGGAAGAAGAGGAGCTAGCAATGCTCTTAAGGAGCACAAAGGAGTTTATCAAAAGAAGAAAAGAAAGAAAAGGCTTCAAGAAGACAGCTCCTAGTCCAAGAGAGAAATCCAACGATGTCACTTACTATGAATATGGCAAGCAAGGCCACATCAAGTATGAGTGTTCGAAATTAAAGAAGAAGAAGAAGAAGAAGAAGAAAAGATGTAACAATGAGAAGAAGAAGAGTTTTTCAGCCATTTGGGATGATAGCCCAAGTGAAAAAAAGGAAGAAGGAGAAGTTGCCAATATTTGCTTCATGGCATAAGAAGATTCTATAAATAAAGTAAGTACTTCTTCTCATTCTAATTATGATTTTAAATTTGATGAGATTGATGAGAGCTTCTAGAAGCTTTAACCATGAGATGTGACAAATACAAGTCACAAATGAAATCTTACAAAAGAAAATGTCAAGAGCTAGAGGATGAATATAAATCCCTTAATGACATTGTAAGAGAATTGAGAGCATCTAATGATGAGCTCAAAAAATCAGTGGATAGTCTTTCTATTTCATTTTCTTTTATAGCTTCACTCAGAAAGGAGAATGACACTCTAAAAGGAAAGGTCATTGAGCTTAGAAGCTCAATCTCCAAGTTCCATAAAGGAAAAGAAGCCTTGGACATTTAGATTGTGTCACAAAGACCTCCACTAATTAGACATGGTCTAGGCTTCAATGGAGCCTCCTCATCTTCTCAAACTATATTTGTTAGACCTTCAGAATCTCAATCTTCAAGGGTGGAGGAAATTGGGAAGAAAAGTGCTCCTAGCACTAAGCCTTCTAAGCCTAAAGGCAAAGGGAAGGCTCCCCCAAGCTCCAGAGCCAAGTCTCAAAAAGCTAACCATGCCTATATGTACAACAAAAAGCATGGTCATTCTTACAAAAAATTCTCTACTCCTACTCATCATATATGTTCATGCATGCATTCACATTACCAAGGTATGAGAAGGCCTCCTACTCATACTAAATTTGTGCATAGGAGAAAGACTCCTAAGTCTAAACTCCAATGCCATTATTGCATGAAATTTGGACACATTAATATTCATTGCTACATTAGGAAGGCTCACCTCAAACTAGATGACCCTTCATCTTCTAACCTCCAATGGCTCAAGTATGCTTGGGTACCTAAGAAAAGGTAACTCATTTTTGCTATGTAAGGGAGTGTGGCAGCCACCAAATCAAGCAATTGGCATGTGAATAGTAGATGTTCCAAGCATATGACTGGAAATAGAAAGCTATTCACAACATTGAAAGAAAAAGAAGGTGGAGATGTCACATTTGGTAATAATGCCAAGGGTAAGGTAATTGGCATTGGAACCATTGGTAAGAATGGTTGCTCTTTAATTGATAATGTTGTTTTAGTTAGTGGCTTACAACATAATTTGTTAAGTATAAGTCAATTGTGTGACACAGGTAGCAAAGTCACCTTTGATCCTAGGGAATGCCGAGTCACCACTTTAGTGGATGATGAGGTTATTTTCAAGGATGAAAGGAAAGGCAATACGTACTCAATTGACTTAGACAATTTGGCTAACCAATCTTTTAAATGTCTTATGCCTATGAGTAATGAAGCTTGGTTGTGGCATGGAAGGCTTGGACATGCAAGCATGGATCTTCTTCAAAAGCCTATCTAAAGGAAAGTTAGTGGGAGGACTTCCCAAGCTTAATTTCTCCAAAGATAAGACATGTGGTCCATGCCAAATAAGGAAGTAACACCATGCCTTTCACAAAGCAAAAAATGTTGTAAGTTCATCTAGACCCCTTTAACTTATTCATATATATTTGATAGGACTAACTAGAAGTGATAACTTAGGTGGAAAGCATTATGCACTAGTCATTGTAGATGACTACTCTAGGTTTACTTAGGTATCTTTTCTAGCTCATAAGAATGATTCATTTGATGCTTTTAAAAGCTTTGCAGAAAGGGTTCAAAATGAAAAAGGTTACTTCATATTTTCTATTAGAAGTGACCATGGAAAGGAATTTCAAAATGAGTATTTTGAAATTATTACTTGGAGAATGGAGTTTTTCATAATTTTTCAGCTTCTAGAACACCACAATGAAATGGTGTTGTAGAGAGGAAAAATAGAGCATTGGTGAAAATGGCTAGGACAACGCTCAATGAGTATTCTTTACCAAATTACTTTTGGGCCGAAGCCATTAACACTGCATGTTATATTACAAAATAGAGTTTTTAAAGGACCATTCTCAATAAAATATTCTATGAGCTATGGAATGGTAGAAAATCTAAGATATCATACCTTAGAGTATTTGGATGTAATTGCTACATTTTGAACACCAAGGATAATCTTGGAAATTTTGATTCAAAAACCAACGAAGGTATCTTCTTGGGATATTCCACCTCAAGAAAAGCATATAGAGTCTTTAACAAAAGTTCAGTGGTAGTTGAAGAGTCTATGAATGTTGTTTTTTATGAATCTAGTAAACTTAATCTTGGGAAATGTATTTTTGTTGATGATCTTATAGGTGACTTTGATAAGTTAGAATTGGAAAATTCTACAAGAAAAGAAGATAAAGAAGAAGGTGATTCATCAAGAGTAGATAAAGATCAACATCATCAACAACAAGTAGAGCCAAGTCAAGACCTACCTAAGGATTGGAGATTTTCCAAGTATCACCCCAAGGACTTGATCATTGGTGATACATCTAAGGGTATAAGTACTAGATCTTAACTTGATATTTTAGATAATAATCTTGCATTTGTTTCTCAACTGGAGCCAAAATCAATTGATGAGGCTCTTGATGATGAGAGTTGGGTACTTACTATGCAAGAGGAACTCAACCAATTTGAGAGAAATAAGGTATGGGAACTTGTCTTTAGACCTAAAGAACACCCAATTATAGGTTGTAAGTAGGTGTTTAGGAACAAGTTAGATAAGCAAGGTTTCATTACTAGAAATAAAGCTAGATTAGTTGCTAAAGGATACAACCAATAGGAAGGCATAGACTATGATGAAACATTTGCCTCTGTAGCAAGATTAGAGGCCATTAGGATTCTTTTAGCCTTTGCATGTCATATGAATTTTAAACTCTTTCAAATGCACGTGAAAAGTGCATTTTTAAATGGCATCATTGAGGAGGAAGTCTCTATTGAACAACCTCCTGGTTTTAAGTCACATTGTTTTCCAAACCATATTTTTATGTTGAACAAAGCCTTATATGGTTTGAAACAAGCTCCAAGAGTTTGGCATAAAAGGCTTAGTTCATTTCTTTGTAAAAATGATTTTGAAAAAGGAAAGATGGATACCACTTTTTTTGTTAAAAAACACAAACATGACACACTAATAGTTCAAATCTATGTTAATGATATTATTTTTGGTGCTATTAATGAGTCTATTTGTGAGGATTTTGCTAAGTGTATGACTAGGGAATTTGAAATGAGCATGATGGGGGAGCTCAAATTCTTTCTTGATCTACAAATTGAGCAATTCAAAGAAGGGATCTTCATCAATCAAGCCAAATACACAAGGGAAATTCTAAAGAAATTTGGCATGAAAGGATGCAAGGTAGCCAAAACTCCAATGAGTAGTACCATTAAGCTAGACAAGGATGAATCGGGTAAGGCAGTAGATGAAAAGAGATATCGAGGTATGATCAGATCTCTGCTCTATCTTACTGCTTCTAAGCTAGATATAAAGTTTAGTGTTTGCGTGTGTGCTAGGTTTCAATCCTCTTCTAAAGAGTCTCACTTAAATGTTGTTAAAAGGATTTTTAAATACTTGCATGGCACAAATCACTTTGGGTTATGGTATCCTATGGAGTCATCTTTTAGCCTTGTAGGGTATTCAGATGTGAATTACGCAGGTAATTTATTAGATAGAAAAATCACTTTTGGGACTTGCCAATTTATAAGAGAATGCCTAGTTTCTTAGTTTAGTAAGAAGCAAGTATCGATTGCCTTGTCTACTGCCGAAGTTAAGTATGTGGTTACGAGTTATTGTTGCACCCAAGTTCTTTAGATGAAATAACAATTGAAGGACTTTAGCAAAGTAATTGATCACATTCCTATCAAATGTGATAATCTATTAACCTTTCTAAAAATCCCATCCAACACTCTAGGAGTAAGCACATAGATATTAGGCATCACTTTCTTAAAGATCATGTCCAAAAAGGTGATGTTGTGTTAGAGTTTATTGACACAAATCATCAACTTGCGGACATTTTCACTAAACCTCTTAATAAAGAAATACTGAACTTTATTAAGAGAGAATTGGGAATGTTAGATGGCAATTCCCTAAAGTGAAAATCTTCATCTTAGGAATAATTGTTATGTATGTTGTTTAATATATGTTAATGTGTTATATTTGAATAACTATTTATTGTTTTTAAGATAAGTTTATAAAGATGTCTTAATTTTGAATGGCAATTGTAGTTTTCTATGACAATTTGCACAAATTAAGCATCCACACAGTAAAATGGATCACACTATTTCAAAAATTGAACTTTTTTATTAGATACTCATAATTCGCAGTCGTTGTCTTATCTTTACGGGTGTGAATTACAAGGCCAAATCACCTGGATGACAAACATCAATTCGCGGTCGTGAAATTTCCTCTCTACTATGAATTTTATCAGATTTTTAAATTTTTGACTATTGGAGCGCGTATTCCTAAGGAAAATTTGTCTGTTACTCACATTTTCTGGAATTAGCGGCTGCGACTTGAGAAATCGAGGACCCGAATTTGGGTAACCACCTGATGTTTATGAGATTTGATGGCCAACCATTTCCAACTATTCATAACTCTTTTTCTAGCCATTTCTAGTCGTTGATATGCCTCTTCAAAGGCTATATAAACCCCTCAAATAGTGATTTTCATCACTTCATCTCAATTCTCAAATACTCAAACTCTTCAAGCATCAATCTTCTTCCAATTTTATTTTATCTCTTACTTGCAATGGCCCCCAAGAAAATTTCCAGAGCAGACAAGTGCAAAGCAGTGGCTCAACCTTCTAGATCCCCTGCCCTCCAACAAATGATAGGTGTAACCAAAGAGGAGAAGGAAAGGTACAAAGCCAACTCCTTCAAAATCATTATACTAAACAAAATTCCTTCATCCTTTCTCTTGGAGACACTCGGCATCTACAACGAAGTGCGAGCATTCCTATCGAATCTCGGATGGAATGAGTTCATCTTTCGAGATGAACCCGACAACAAGGAGGTGGTGTAAGAATTCATGTGCACCGTCTAATTGAGCAGAAAAGTTGAATCTCCCATGGGTCAATATGAGTTAGTATTCTGGGCATTTGGTGACTCTTTCTATATAACCTTTGACCAAAATTTCTCCTTTTTTAACTTACAAGTCGGAGAACATATTCCTTTCATCATCTCTGCACTTGATGTCATCTACTCTGAATTTTGGTCGGAGATTTCTATCAAAACCAAACATGACCCTTACCTCTCATTAGCCAAACACATAAAGTCTTTACCCCTTTAGATCCTTCATCACATCATCACCTTCTGAATCAACGCAAGAGGTGATGGCAATAAAAAGGTATCCCAAAAAGACTTGGCATTTTTGTTTTGCCTTGTCAAAAACAAACCGATCCAAATCGATCGATACCTTGTGGATCAACTAATTCACATAAGTACAAAGCCAAAATGCTAATTTCTCTCGCCCTCTCACATAACTGCATCTACAGATTTGTTGGAGCACTTGATGAGGAAAAAGAAAAACTCCTCGCTAAGAAGTTCCTTCCATCCCAAAACTTTCTAGACCTCACCTACTTGATCAATGCCAAAGCCATACACCCAAATACTTACACTTATATCTTGGGTGCTTTCAGGACAAAGTAGATGGAAAGTTCACAAGCCTCTAAGAGGAAAAGGCTCCATATAGATGAAGGCACAATCGTTGTTCCTTCTACTGCTCCCAAACTAAAGTCCAAGTTGTCTCCTACCACCATCAATAACAAGTTGGACTAACTGATGAGGATGATGAAGAGAAGGTTCCTCTTCCTTTCACACATTCACTTTGATATGTTGGATCTTCAAGAGAAACTAGGAATTCCTACTTGCCACTTTTTGGACTTCACTGAGTTTGATGACACTCAAGATGAGAATGGCAATAAAGATCTTGAGGATGGGGATTGTTGTCCCTAGGCACCAAGAAGGGGGGTTGAATTGGTGGATAAAAATTTTAAAAACAAAGATAAAGGGGAGAAGAAAGAATAATAGAGACACAAACAATTTATAGTGGTTCGGGCAAAATTGACCCTACGTCCACTCC
>CATIWR010148874.1:0-27083 GCA_949677035.1 Omphalea diandra
ATGAGGGAGGGAGATGAGTGAAAAATTGCTTTTAAAACAAAATATGGTTTATATGAGTGGTTGGTTATGCCTTTTGGTTTGACTAATGCACCTAGTACTTTCATGGGATTAATAAACCATGTTTTGCGAGCTTTCCTTGGTAAGTTTGTGGTTGTGTACTTTGATGACATTCTTATATATTTTCAATCTTTGGAAGATCATGTTAAACATGTAAAGTTATTTTTGATGTTTTAAGAAAGGAAAAGTTATTTGCTAACCTTAAGAAGTGTTCTTTTTGTACAAACAAAGTTATGTTCTTAAGTTTTGTAGTAAGTGAGTAAGGGATCGAGGTAGATGAAGACAAAGTCAAGGCTATCAAGGATTGACATACACCAAAGAATGTATGAAATGTGCATTCTTTTCATGGTTTGACGAGTTTTTATAGGCGATTTGTCAAGGATTTTAGCACTATAGCCGCACCACTAACTGAAGTGATTAAGAAGAATGTTGGCTTCAAATGGGGAGATGCACAAGAAAATTCTCTTTCTTTACTCAAATCTAAATTAACTAGTGCACCTTTATTATCTTTGTCTAATTTTTCTAATACCTTCGAAATTGAATGTGATGCTTCAGGTATAGGAATTGAAGCCGTGCTCATGCAAGAAGGAAAGCCTATTGCCTATTTTAGTGAGAAACTTAATGGTGCATCCTTAAACTACCCAACTTATGACAAAAAGATGTACGCTTTGGTAAGAGCCTTGCAAACATGACAGCACTACTTGTTACCTAAAGAATTTGTTATCCATACTAACCATGAAAGCTTGAAATACCTAAAGGGGCAACAAAAGCTCAACAAAAGACATGCCAAATGAAGTGAGTTTATAGAGTCTTTTCCGATGTCATAAGGTACAAACAAGGTAAGGACAATATTGTGGCTGATGCTTTATCCCGAAGGTATTGATTCGGGCACGAATCCTCGTGAGGAAGGAGGGAGTGATGCAAATATCCAAGGTCAGCCCGAAGATCCGCTTTAACTTCACGACCCAATCACAAGGGGAAGACTCAAAAGGTTTAAAGAAGCAATTGGATTATTCATACAATAAGGAATAACCATTGGGCTAACCCAAGAAAAACAAAAGAAGCAAGAAGCTCAATTATTTGGAGATGACAATATGGATTCTTCGAAAGAACCCTTTAACTTGATCCATTAAAGCCCAACATGTGGAAAGACCCATGACCCAAGTATGAGGAAACTTCCTCATTAGCTAAATTCCTTTCTTAAACTAATTAGGAATTTTGTATTTATTTATATAAGAAACTTGTTTTACAATTAGGAAAATATCTAATATATCTTTTAGTTATTTTCTATTTAGCTTAGGGGTATCATTTTTCCTAAATAGATTAGGCAGATTTCAAAGACTATTTAGAAAGAAATTCTTAAGTTTTTAGAAGTTTTATAAAGGCTATAAATAACTCTTCTTATTCAGCCAAATCAATGAAAAATTGAAGAATATTTCTTTTAGCAAATTGCTTATGAGAATTAATTCTCTTTTTGAGTTCTTTATAGGACTTGGTGAGATTGTTAAGTGAGTTCTTAATAATTTTGCAAACTCGTTTAATCTAGGTCTTAGATTGCTTAGTTCATTTAAGGTTGAGATTAACATCTCTTAAATATTTATAATTCAGGTTGCTAGAAACAAGTTTTCTAGAGGTCTAATTGAGATTTGAGAGTTTATCTTATTTTGATATTTGAATTAAAGCTTGAGACTTGTGCTACATACGAATCATGATCCAAAAATCAACCTCGTTCGTATCATCTCAACTCAAAGTCAATCTAGCCGGATTTATAAATCAATCTAAATTGATTCAATATGTGGATCAACCCAATTAAATAATTAAGTTATTTAAAAATATTTAATCCAAAATTAAAAAAAATTAATGACTCAAATTTTTTTATATTTTTGATTTGATGATCTAATCCCACTAGAATTTCGAAATAATTTGATTTTAACTCATTTAAAAAAAAGATATGATCCGAAATTCATCTAATCTTAAAATTATTTGATTCAAATCCATTTGACTCAGTTTGTTATCATCTGTAATCCATATATAAGAATGAAAATTCTAAAGTGAATATAAGAATGTAAACATTTAAATACAAATTAATAATAAATTATCAATTATACGCAAGTTAATTTAAATTTAAGTTATATTATCTTGATCTAGTGATATATAAAGATGATTCTATTTAAAAATGAGTGCGTGAATCATACCCCATTACGGAATAATTATATTCCTACTACTAAATATATGAGTTGAGTTGGTTTAAAATTAAGTGAGCATATTGTGAGGATAATAGAGCATGTAGTTTGATTGGTGAAAAGGGTAGATTTGTGATGAGTGGGAAAATTCTATTGGATAATGATAATATGACTGTGATGCATTTGCCAGATACATGGGACTAATACGGAATTGCAAATTTGTCCTGTGCAAACAATGTTCCTTTCAGCTTCTTCTGCTATAGCTGCATCACCACATTCTTCCATTTTGGCATTTAATTTCCCTACCCTGGTTGACATCAATTGGTCTTGCAATCTCTGCCACAAGCTTATTTTTCTTACCTTGTTAATTTTCCAGGCCCATTTTTGTCATAATATCCATGGTTTATCATTTTTTATATATATTTTTTTTAAAAAAAGTATCAATGATAGTTGGTCAAGTGTTAAAAGAGAAAGTAAGATATCAAGTTCAAATATTGTGAATGAAAAAATTAATATTAGAAGTGTTTTCTTTCATTTAGAGTTCGACTCAGCTCAAATTCAAATTAATTAGAGTTAATATGATTTTTAGATAATGAATGATTAGGACCGGAAGAAAAAAGTGAATTTTACCATTGAATCTAAGTGCTTGTGTTTTATTGTCTTGTTTGAAGCGTTTAAATTGAACAATAGGAAAATATTCAAAAAGTTTTGCAATTAAAAAATAATCATTGAAAGTTTTGATGTTGATCGTCTTTTTATTAATTAATTAAATATAGGATATTTTGACTTGAACCAATAATTACTAATCCTAATGACATGATTTTTATGAGTGAAGTTATTTTTGAACATAAAAAATTGAGGAAGTCATTTTTTTTTTTCAAATGATATTATGACATATCACACTTGAAAATTCATAAATTAACTTGATTTTTTTTTTTTAAAATCTCAAACCTATAAATCGATCCATCTATTTTCCCAAAATTCCAGAGAGTCCACTGACTCTATAACTTCGAACTCCACCTGTCCCAGCACATATTCACCTGAAAAAATCCAACGAATCGTAGCCCTTCATCAGCCTCGGGTCCAAAGTATTCAAGCAATCTAAATACAGCGTTGGATTCCCTTTACAAGTCAACGTTACAAAAATTTCTCCCGGTCAATGGTCAAAGCGCGTGCGAGAAATTAGGTTTTACAATTCTTAATTTTCACTATCAAGTAACACCGCGAGTTGTTAAAATTTAATTAAAATTATATACTTAAGGATAATATCCGAATTAAAAATCTAATCATATTTATAAAACTAAATAAAATAATACATAAACTATAAATAAATAGGAAAAATCATAATAGAAATTAAAAAGTATTTATAATATCAACTAAATATAGCTATAAATCAATTTTTTGTTGTTTTTAAATGTATTTTTTAAGTTCAATTTATGTATATTAAAGAATAAACAAATTTAAGAATGTTTTACTTCATGCAATAGTTTTATGTCCATTCTATATATATTTTTTATTTTTTCATAATCAATAAAATTAAAAAGGTAATTTATAAATAAAAAATAATTATATACTTTTTAATCCATAATATGTTTTTTATCTAAGGCCAAAAACTGCAACTAAAGCTTTTTGGCTTTTTTTTTTTATAAAAAATTTGGGTACTTTTTTAAAATGGGCTTATACTGTTAAATACTTTTTCTCTATGTAATTTGAAGAGCAAAAGGATCAAGAAGCTATAAAGCAAATATTGCAAATATGTTTTCTTGAATCGAATTTTACAGAATTATATCAAAATTTTTATGATAAAAATTGTATGTTTATATTAAAAGTGAATCTCTGATGATAAATTGCTAAAACTAAAATATGCAATTTTACTTTTTTATTTTTATTATTATAAATAATAATAAAAAATATTCTTAAAGAAAATATTTTGATTTTCTAATTATATAGAAAATGAAAATTAGCTATTTATATGTTATTTGAATGCATGCAATACACTTTTTTTTGTTACTAATTTTGTTACATGTACATTTCACATGATTAAAATAATTATTATATAAATTAGTTAATTTTTAATTTTATATTCATATATATAAAGAGAATAAATTATATAATAAATAATTAAAAATTTTCTAAAAACATATAAATTAATCTTTTTAATAAATCTAATTTTTTATTAATAAATGAGTGAAAAATAAGTTTAAGAAAAATGATGAAAAAGCTAAATTTAAAATTAAATAAAAGCTATAAAAAATTAAAACAAAAGCTACATAAAATAACATCAAAAAATAAAAAAGATATTTTCATCGCTCATCATTAACATATATATTTACTGCAACAATTAAAATATCAAAATAGTATTATGATAATATTTTTTGTAATATATTTTAAAAAATTATAATAAACTTTTACTTTTGTGAGAAAAATACTTCTTTATAAACTATATTTTTTGTTTATTTTTTAAAATTTTATTATTTTTTGAGACTACAATAACTTTTATAGTGAATATTCAAATCTATAATAATATTTTTGTTTATAAAAATATTTGAAAGAAATTATATAATAAATTTTTACTTTTATAAGAGAAATATTTCTTTGTAAACTATATTTTTAGTATAATTTTTTTATATTTTCATTATTTATGAGATAGTATAAGAACTTTTATGGTTGATATTCAAATCTTCCTACATAATACTACATAATGCTTCCCATATGAAAAAATATTTTTTGATGAATAAATTTTAACATTTGGTATTGTCTATCTTTAAGTTTTATGAGTAGAAATATAATGCAATTTTTGTTACTTTGAATTAAAAATATCCTTCATTTTTAGCTGGAGGAAATTTTTTTTTAATCAAAATACATATTGTCTACATGCTATCTCATAATTATTTTAGCATGTATACCATTTTTATAAAATTCCTGTAAACTATCCTATTATTATATAAGCCATTGCTAGATCCAAATTTAAATTATATTTTTTATTTTAAAATATTTAAAATAAAATAACACTAACTTAAATATATAAATATTTTTATTCATTATTTCAGTTATTTCAAATAATTATA
Source organism: Omphalea diandra (assembly GCA_949677035.1). NCBI lineage: Eukaryota > Viridiplantae > Streptophyta > Magnoliopsida > Malpighiales > Euphorbiaceae > Omphalea > Omphalea diandra. Next base: position 5,309 of record CATIWR010148874.1, read on the forward strand.
AATTTCAAAGATTAAATATCTATCATTTTAAATAATCACAAAATTTAATTAAAATAATAATTAGTTATATAAAAAATTATCCATCTAATTAAAATTTATAACTTAAGATTATTATTATCAATTTAAAAATATTCTATACCTTTTATATCAAAAAAAGTTTTCTTCTAATTAACCACTTTTATAAATAGCATAAAATAGAATTTAAATATCACAAATTTTAAAATTAAAATAATAATTAGTTCTATAAAGAAATATTATTTATTTAATTAAAATTTGTAATTTAAGATTACTATTGTCAATTATGTTCAAAAAAGTTTTTCTAGTTAGCTACTTTTATATATAGTATATATTAAATAAAATTATCTTTAAATAAGTTAAAAAAATAAGAGTTTTGTTGTAACTATATCAAATAGTTAATTTTGTCTTAAATTAAATCTAAAAAATTGAGGGTGCAAATTAATCTTTAAACCTAGCATATATAACAGTAAACATAATGATTAATTTGTAAAATATTAATTAGTTAATTAATTAATTTTTACTATTAACAATAATAGTAATTAATAGTGATATACAAAAATCAAATCAGATTTTAAATAGTAATTAAAATAGTATTTTGAATTTTTTATCCCTTCAAAATATTAGGTAAGAAATTTTGTATTTTTTATATAAATAGGAACACAACAAATATACCTCAAATTAATGCAACAAATATTAATTGTTAATGATATCACGATAATATCTGTAAGTATTTTTTTTCTTACTACTTTTACAATATCACAATAATACCATAAAATAGCGTTTCAAATTTTTGTCGATGAGAAATATTAAATAAAAATTATTATTTTGACATAAATAATAATGTGACAAATATCATCTATTTAATAAACCTTCAACTTTAATAATATTATAATAATAACAATAAATTTTGATAGTATCATAATAATTCAAATTTAATAATATTTTAATAATACTTCATTTATCTTTTATGCAAATAGCAATTTAACAAATATATTCTCTATTTCTGTAAATCTCAAGTTTTGAGAATATTACAATGCTCATTTTATATATTTTTTACACAAATCAGAATTTGATAATAATATATTTTCTATTTCAATAAATTTTCAGCAATAATACAGAAAAAAATTGATAATACTATAATAATCCTACAACTTTAACAATATTATAATAATAGTTTAATAATCCTGCAACTTAATAATACTATAATAATACTTTAATAATCCTATAACAAATATTTTCCTCTTTGTGTTAATTTTGTATAACTTTTATTTAATTTTTAAATTTAATTTTTTCACCATTTTTTCTTAAATTTATTTTTTCAGTCACTTATTAATAAAAAAAAATATATTTATTAAAAAGATTATTTTATATATTTTCTAGAAAATTTTTAATTTTTATAACTTTATATAATTTATTATCTTTATTTACATGAATATAAAATTAAAAAATTAATTAATTTATATATTAATTATTTTAATCACACATAATGAATGTGCAGTAAAAATTAGTAATAAAAAAGTGAACTGCACTGCACGCATTCAAATTAGTAAAAACAGCTAATTTTTTTATTAAAATAAATTATAATTAGAAATAAGATATATTTTCTGAAAGAATATATTATTTTAATGATTTATAATAATAAAAATAAAAAAGTAAAATTGCATATTTTAGTTTTAGTAATTCATCATCAGAGATTCACTTTCAATATAAACATTTAATCTTTATCGTATGAATTTTGATTTAATTCTATAAAATTCGATTCAAAGAAAAATATTTGCAATATTTGCTTGACAGCTTTTTCATCCTTTTGCTCCTCAAATTACATAGAAAATAGTATTAAACAACAGCAGCTCATTACAAAAAAAAAAGTACCCAAAATTTTTTAAAAAATAGCAAAAAAGCTTTAGCAATAGCTTTCAACCTTAGGTGCATGTCCAATTAAGGTTGAATATTTCAAAAAAATAAATTGCGAGAAAGGAGAGAGGAGTTTGAATTTTTGGGCGGATTGACTTTGGATAATATGCATAATACGTATATTAACTTTAATAAAAAACTAATGATCAGAATTAAATGATATAAAATGTAAAGGTTATAATTATAAAGTGATATAGGTTCTCTACAATGATCAATAAAAGAAATATAAAATTTGTGAAATATTTATTTATTACTTTTCATGCTTTTGGAATATTTAGACAAACTAATAAAAATAAATTTAAAAAATAATATTTAAAATATTTATATGTTCTTTGCTCATTATTAAGAGTGTATTTGTGATCTTCTATTTTTTGTTTTAAATTTTACAAAATAAACAGTAGCAGAAAGTTTTTTTAAACAAATATTAAAAAATCAAAATATTATTTGGTAAATAAAGATAATTTTACAGTGTACCAAAAGAAAAAAGTAAACAACGATGGTAATACTAACTAGGGAAAAAAAAAAAAAAATTAACATTGCTATTTTTATTTTACTTTTGGAATAATTAATATTCAATGATAATCATAGCATTTGAGAACCATATTAATTACTTAAAATTAAAATATTCAACACTTCATTTTTTTAAAAGTTAATAACAAATTTTTTCTTTAAAGTTCTTAAGTGTGTTTGATAATACTTTCTTTGATTTAAAAAAATCATTTAATATGATAAGCATAAAATTTTTACTTAACAGATTAATTAATAAAAAATTTACTATTTTGATAATATCGATTGATTATCACAATTTTTTTTCCTATTAACAAGGATATAATTAATAAGTTTTAAAATATTTAAAACTAATTATATGATAATTTATTATAAAATATATAGTTATCATATCTTAAATTTATTTATTATAATTGATTTTTTAAAATTTAATCTGTTTATCTCTTAAAATTTTTAATACTAAAATTATTTAACTTATAAAATTTCAATATTGAAATTATTTAACACTTAATTTTTAGTTCTATCAAACAACATCTCAATCTTTATTAGTAAGAGATAAAGATGATATGAGTTTATTTAAATTTAACTTTATATTAGTAAATAAATTTATCAATTACTTAAATGCTATCCAAGTCTAATCATGTTTTTGTCTGCATGGTTTAATTACTCAAAGTTTGAATATAAAAATTTTACTTTTCTTTTAGATTATATGGTATTTCTTTTAAAATATTAGCATTTGATTAATCCTCTTCGAATACTGACGTTAAAGAAGAAACAAACTCTCTTTGACCACTTATTTAAAATTATAAAATCTAAAATTTAATTACACTTCTAGTCATAATTCGTGTTGTATCTTTCGCTTAGTTTTGCAAGTTCTATTTCCTTTTTTTTTTTTTTTTTGTATTTTATTTTCTATTACACTAAGTAACCACCAAATTAATATAATGAGAATGGTAAATATGGATGGATGTAATCAAATTTGGATAATAAATACTCAACCCAATAATTGCTAATCCTAACTAAATATACTAATAAGATATTTATTTTTAAACTCCACATGCATCTCAATTTTTTTAAATAAATCAAATATAAATGAAGAATATCTTAATTACCCATTATTTGATTATTCAAAATGGAATATGTTGTTGTAATATTTATTAAAATATAAAGTCAAATTTATATATATATTTTTATTTTTAGAGTTGTATTTTTTAAAAGTATCTTATGTAAAGAGTTGTAACTAAATATACTAATAAGATATTTATTTTTAAACTCCACATGCATCTCATTTTTTTTAAATAAATCATATATAAATAAAGAATATCTTAATTACCCATTATTTGGTTATTCATAATGGAATATGTTGTTGTAATATTTATTTAAATATAAAGTCAAATATATATATATATATATATATTTAGAGTTGTATTTTTTAAAAGTATCTCATGTAAAGAGTTGTAACTAAAATATACTAATAAGATATTTATTTTTAAACCCCACATGCATCTTCCTTTTTTTTAAAATAAATCATATATAAATGAAGAATATCTTAATTACCCATTGTTTGGTTATTCACAATGGAATATGTTATTGTAATATTTTATTTAAATATAAAGTCAAATATATATATATATATTTAGAGTTATATTTTTTTAAAAGCATCTCGTGTAAATAGTTGTAATTTTTAAGAGAGTTGCGACTTTTAAAAGATTTATGAGTTTTCAAATATATATATATATATACTTTTTATGATGGGTTATATTTATTTATGAAAGTTTATATCTATTTGTGGGTTACGTCTCTTATTACTAACTCTATATATAAATGATTTTATTGATAATTTGAACATAGAAAAATAATCTATAAGTTAGAAATATTTTTCCTACCAATAATAAAAGATCAAAAACACCTTTTACTCCTAACAAATTCTTTTTCACTATTTGCCAAGTGTAAAAAATTTAAAAATTTTTTATATCCACTAAAACAATTTACAAAAAATCTTTATAGCAAAACTTGGAAAGAAATGAGAGCAAATTTAGCTTTTAAGAAAATGATCCTTAATCGTATTTCCAATCTAAATTAAGTGTTTGTTTACATTTCTTTCAATTTTTTATTGTTACATATATTTATACTGTGTTAATAGTTTTTAGTATTGTAATTATTTTTCACATTAATAATATCTACTTTTTTTTTTTCAACATTTTGACGTAATGATGAAACTATCATACACGTTTAGCATAAGACAAAGATGAGAGAGGAGTAAAACTGTGTATCAGCTACAAGAAAAATGTAAAAATGTAAAAAAATAATAAACATTATTAATTTATTTTTTTATCATAATATGCCCAATAATAATGAATTATTTACTCTTAAAAAATATAATAAATTATCATTTTTATTTCATTATGATATAACAAGTTGTATCAATATCTTTAAGTTTTACATGATAATTGATTAGAGAGAGTTAAAAAGTAAAATATAGGTAAAAATTAATGAGTCAACATTGTTTATGAGTTTTTTCTATGATACAAATAAGAGTAAAAGTTTACATGCATTTACTTCAAATATTTATTTTTATTAAATCTAAATCAGATAATAAAAGGTAGCATGCAAGATTTAAATAATTTATATTAATTAATCTCATTTTAAAAAAACTCTCAAATAAAGTGAGATTAATTAACCTCATTTATATTTAATTTCATATGAATTACTCTCACAACTTCTCTTTCCTCCTTAAAAAGCTTCCATATAATACTTTAAGAATTTATGATCTAAAATAAAGTAAAATAGGAGAATATTAGACAAGATCCTTTCATAGATCAACAGTTATTATTTATATTTTTGGAATTCATCTACTGTCTATCATCAACCAGAAACTGGTTTACTCTCATATATATATATATATATATATAAAATCAGGTCTATGCAAAAATTCTGAATCACATGAATTAGAGATCAATAAAATAAATAATAATGACTTTAAGGGCATAAAAGCAAAAATAGAACTGTCAACGTAAGAGAAGTTGCAGATATAGGAATTGCAATTTTTTTAGGATAAAGTTTGAGATTTGAATTCCTTTTCGAGTTAAGAAAAATATAAGAACATTTTTTTTTTGAAATTGAAATATAAGAATAGTTAAAGCTAATTCTATGGTATATAGGTATTATTTTTATTATACATTTTTTATTAAATAAATTAATTTTTTTTGTAAAATGAAAAATAAAACAAAAAAAAAAAAACATAAATAAACATTACAAGTTTAAACAAATTGTTGCTACTTTTAGAATTTTCTTATTTGAAATACTATATTCTTAACAAAATAATTTTTTTTTGAAAGATCAATGATAGATAAAAAATGACTATTTTATATTTATTTAAAATTTTAAAGCCTATTCATATTTTATTTTTTAAAATTATTTTTTATTTTAATAAAAATTTAAAATTATTTTTATTTTAATATAAAATTTTATTAATATTTTTACAATTGAATCAATTGGCTCATCAATTTCTACTTTTATAGATTCAATACATTCAATTCAATGGATCATTTTAAAAAACTAAAAATGTGTATAATTAATATTTAAAATATTTTGAAAATAATAAAAAACAATAAAATAATGTAATTAAAATATATTTTTAATATTTAAAATTGAAATAAAATAAAATAATTTTAAATTTCAAATGTTTAATAAAATAATGTAACTGTAAGTTAAATTAGTTTGATATAGTTCTTGACTTTGATTATTTTTTTATTTTAATATTTTTTAATGAATCAACTTTTAACTTCCAATCATATCATCTAATTAGCAGATGTCTCATTTTATTGATATAACTAATTAATTTCATTTAATTTTAAAAATATTAAATTTTATAGTAATAATATACAAAAACATTAATACACAATAGATTAAATGAATACTATAATATTGTATTTGATATTATATTATAATATTATATATTTTTTAAATATTTAAATTATTAATATATAATTATTTATTATTTTAAATAATTTTTGATTTACAACTAAGTTTAAAATTTTATACATAAAGTAAACCGTAATAATGTAATCTACAGTTAAAAAGTGAAAAACACCCCACTCCACTCCAAAGCTTCTTCACTCGCTCTCTCTCCTTCCCAACATGGCAACACGCACGCACACGCCGCCACTGTAACTCAGTAAAAACTCGCTGAATCTAATACTCGATTCCAAAAATTAAAACCAAAACGATACTATATTAACTGTAAAATAAATGAAACCTGAATAAAGTCTTCACCCCGTCTCTCTCTCTCTCCTGCACGTTTGCCGATGATAACCACTAACCACCTCCGGTAGTACCCAAAGCACCGCCATACCTGTCCCCTGCTAAATTTCTCATGGCGGGGCGCAAAGACGACATCGTTTCGCAGACCTTCCGTGCTCTAGGTGAGAGTGCGGATCGTAAGTTTGCTCGCGTTCGCGACCTCCCGGCTTACGGGCGCCAAAGCCAGCAGCAGCAGAACAGCTTCCAGAAGGTGTTCAAGGCGTACATGCGGCTCTGGAAGTTCCAGCAGGATAACCGGGCCAAGCTGGTGGAGGGCGGGCTGAAGCGGTGGGAGATAGGGGAGATCGCGAGCCGGATCGGACAGCTGTACTTTAACCAGTACATGAGGACCAGCGAGGCGAGGTTCCTGGCGGAGGCGTACGTGTTTTACGAGGCCATTTTGAATCGGAGGTATTTTGAAGGAGGTGGAAATGATGTTGGGATTCGGTTTAAGGAGTTGAGGTTTTACGCCCGGTTTTTGCTGGTTTCTTTGATCTTGAACCGGACCGACATGGTTCGGTTGCTCGTAGATAGGTTTACGGCTCTTGTTGACGATAGCAAGTCCAATTTCCGGGTAACTCATATATATAAATTTATTTATTTTAGTATTATTGTTGTTGAAATGCGTATTTTTTGGTGGTTTATTGATTTTCCTTTTTTTTTCTTTCTGTTTTCCAAGTGCTCAATAGTGTATGGGAGACTTATAAAATTATTTCTTTTTGAGGTTGAAGTTGTATTTTAGTTTTGTGTTTTTAGTGAGATTAATTTTGAAATGTGCGGACTTGTGGTATTTGAGATGGGGAAAGCTGTTCGCAGTCAGTCTGTGGTCTGTGGGGCAATTTGTGAAGTTGGACTAAATTTGAGGCTTATTCACAGAATTATTTTGTGTTTTTGGGCATGATCAAGATTGTGTGGAATCGGGTATTAGTTTTGTTGCCGATAAAAAATGTATGTTATTCCGCTGTAATTCTGAAGAAAATTGGTTCTGACTTGGTAAAATCAGGTTCTTGCGTTTATGTAATTTACCTGGAAAAATAAGGCCACGGAGCAGATATTTGTTTAATTTTTGTAGCAAACATAGCTCTGGGCGTGTTTGCTGAAAAGCTAACTTGACATGTTTTTTTAGTTTGCTATCTAGATGAAAACCGTGAACTAGACGATCATATTAGCTTTTCTACGACTAGTGCCTTAATGGTTCTGAAGAGTTAATTATTTTTCTGATCTAGGGGTATTATAGGATTTTATTTGTTTAATTTTTATTTATGCTTCTTTTGGAAGTGTTAGGACTTTCTCTGATTGAAGATGATGCTGCTTATGCTAACTCATATTATTTACATCCATCAAGTAGGTATTGTGGGGCCTGCGAGTTAGATATGGAATTTGTATACATATGCAATTCAAGGTGGTTGAATTTGATTTAAGACTGCAGTATGTGTAATCAAATGTGCATTGTATATAATATGAAAGGACAGTTGGTTCATCAGACTTTCTTTATGGTAGTTGTCCTACAAACATCCATTTTTGGAGGAAAAATGTTGATGAGGTCCTGGCTACTCATTGGGTAATCTAAAAAATGCAAATTCTATCCTTGGACCTAATGAAGATATGCCCTAATTTTACAATGTTATCGGGGATGGACCTTATACAGCTGATCAGTTCTCTGGCTTTTAGGTTTATCATGTGAAGACAGGAGCTTCCGGGTTGTCCTTGAGCTAGCTCCAATAGGAAAGAGCTTTGGGTTTTGACCATATGAGAGGTATAAATATCTCAGAAGCTATCAGGTGTTTCGATGCTTCGGATGTAATGAACACTTCTTGATGGAATTTATTTTTTCCATTCAAAATTTGAAAAATAAGTCCTTGCTTTAATTCAGTTGTCTGTATTTCATGGCAACTGGCTGGCCCATTGGCTCCTAAGTTCCATTTTTGTGAGAGAAAGGGGGTAAGGAGTCAGAAGCTAAGGGGAAAAAGTTTTGCCTTGTTTAAATGGCTCTAATGTGATGATTGTTTATCAGTTCAAACAGATTGGCTTGGATGGCTGCAAAAAAAGTTGAGGCTCAGGTGGCAGTGCATTAAATTAAAACACTTCGAAACGTCAGTGGCTAAAATTCAAAGCATAGTAGACATATGGTCATATGAAAAATTAAATCTTGAAATGCAGATTATTTGAGTGAAAAGACTTTGAGATGTGAAAGACTGAGTATGATTTTGTGAAGAAGGTGTATATAGCTCCCTCTCTCTCTTTTTCCCCTAGCTTTTTTCCTCTTCTTTTATATATCTGCAACACATCAACAAAAGTCAATAAAATGCCCTGAATCATTATCAATATTATATTTGGCCTACTTCCCTTGCCCCGATTCAAATATCTCAATTGACCTGATCATTGGTTGGAATAGAGGTTGAGAAGTATATTAGTTTGTCAGGGCACTTCATATAGTAAACAATATATATTTTCTGCTTTTCCACTTATTCATAGAAATTAATTTTTCTTCATATAACTTGAACAATTGAAGCATTTTCAAGCGAAAGTTAACTAGGAGTTTAGGGATAATATAGGGGAAGTGCAAATTTATGTGCAATAACAGTTGTGTTAATGGTCATTGACAGTAGAATCCCTGTTTCATTACTGACACTTGACCATTTTTGGAGGCATTTTTTCATTTTGTCATAATTCTTCAGATATCCCTCCAGTATATATATTTCATGCATTTGAAGAGTACTAGTTTCTTATCTTGTTTCTACTCGGAGTAATTTACTACATCCAACTTTCATTTGGTACTTGACACTGGCATGACAAAGGGTTTCTGGATTTATCTTTTCAGGAAACAAACTTCAAAGAGTGGAAGCTAGTAGTGCAAGAAATTGCCCGCTTTATGGAAGTTGATGCTGCCTTTGCAAATGTCAGGCCTTTGCGGTATTGTGTTCTGTTTGATTCACATCCAACTTCTCATCCATATGTGGCCCGTTTCCACGCAAGGAAGGTCCTAAAGTTTAAAGATGCACTCTTGGCAAGCTATCATCGGAATGAGGTAAATTTTTAATGATTGTGCATTTGCATGTTTATGTAGCACTTGGAGTCGAACATTAGAAATTTTCCATGCAAGAGGAAATATTTACGACCTAATATGTATTTTCTAATTTTCAGGTTAAATTTGCAGAACTTACTTTGGACACTTTCAGAATGCTGCAATGTTTGGAATGGGAGCCAAGTGGGTCTTTCTACCAAAAGCGTCCAGTTGAATCAGTCTATCAAAAGCATCCAGTTGACTCATATGAGAATGGCGCTGTAACTGATCATTCTGGAACTTCTGGACTAATAGATATAAACTTGGCTGCAGATTTGACTGACCCAACTTTACCATCAAATCCAAGGAAAGCTGTTCTTTATCGCCCTTCTGCAACACATTTGCTAGCGGTTAGTTATGATACCATCGCAATTACTTTGACAAAGTTACGTGGTTTTGTGTGGACATTTGCATATAGTTGTTATGGTCATGTTTAGCTGTTTCTTTCAAGATTTACTGGTACTAAGCATGACATTATGCTGTAATTGTTTATGGAAACTGTGCATGATTTGTACCTTATGTGACATGCAGGTCGCAGTTAATTTCTGCTATGTTATATTGTTATCTAATAATGATCAGTCCAAGTCAACTTTGTAAAGATGTTATTCTTTCTATGTGAACAGCAGTTTCTAGTGATTGTAGTCTGTTGTCCATTGTTTCTCCATGCACCAATAATAAAGTATTGACAGGTTAAGTAACAAAACCTTAATACATGTTTAATATATTACATATTGCGTAAAAGGAAATCTCAAGGAAATCTCAATGCGAATTGATACTAATCATGACATCTTAACATTCATTACTTGTGTGCCTTTTGTGTATGGATTACAATCATTAAGGTTAATTTTTAACTACATCATTTACTGGCAGGTTATGGCAACAATTTGTGAGGAGCTCCCTCCAGAAAGCATTATGCTAATATATCTTTCAGCCTCGGGTTGATTTTACCTCCATATTGCTACTGTGAATTCCACTGATTATCTGTATTGATTGACCTCCATGAATCCCACATGCAGGTAAGGCTGGCCATAGTCATGTTTCTCAGATGGATAGTTCTGGAGGATCAAGGAAGTCATCAAAAAACAAAATTGTTTCTGTAGTGTCAAGTGAGCAGAATAGTTCTGGATCTGAATCTCATTCCAACGGCAAGCGAGAGTCTAGTGACTATCAGGATAACTATCTGTGGTTAGGTCCCAGGGGAACTGGTGGTAGGTGGTGGCTTTCTATTTTTTCCTTCCTGTCTCTCGTAATTATAGTTCAAGTGTTACTTCCCAACTAAAATGTAATTGCTTTTCTATGTTTTTCACATCTTTTTACTGTTCCATTCTCATGTGCACTGCTTCTGAATTGTCAGGCACAAATGTGCTTTACCCTGGTGATATAATTCCTTTCACTAGAAGACCACTTTTCTTGATTATTGATAGTGACTGCAGCCATGCATTCAAGGCAGGTTTGTCATAACTTGTGTATGACTTGGCTATTTTAATTTATTGTACTGCATTACATAGTTCGTAAATCTTGCTGCACTCTGAATGAGATTGCATTTAAGGATTATTTTAATATCCTTTTTTCTTTTGAAACTTTTTACCTCTAAAATATTTGCAACCAACTGGAATCCAGTGGGCTTGAAATTGTTGCTTGCAATTTATATGAATGGAAGGATTAATTTAATAAGAAAATAATTGTATAAAAAGACATGGAATAAATATCGTTGGTTTTACTTTTTTACCTTAAACCTGGTGAATAGTGATATGCACAAATAGTTCCCATGCGTGTATATGAAGTCAGAAGTCCAGTATGAGGCTTCAGGTGGATGCGTTTAACAGATACCCTACAGCAGTTTGAATTGATTCGACACACATATTTCACTTAACCATGTTATTCTAGAAGGCTGCACATGAAGTAGATTCTTCTAGGGTTTGGGAAAGCTGGTATGCAGAATAAGCAATTAACAAGATGCTGTTTAGGGAGTAATGAATGAAAACAACTGCATAAAAGTAACAACTTTTACCAAAACACCAAGGAATCAATTCACTGTCATTATCCAATTGCTCAGGAAGGCCTTATGGCATCTTCTGTAACAGAGAAATTTCTCCTTAATGATTGAGTGAGCTTACTTAAGAATAGCACAACAGCATAATCCATGCATTGAAGCTGTGTCTGTCCTCTACTTGGGAGTTTGGTTGGATACATTTATTTTTTACTGAGGCAGATTGGAAGTGTTTGGGTACAATTGCCCTCTTTGTACACCATTTATTTATATCTGTCGCTTTCTACCATTATGCTTAAATTCCGTCTGGCTATTTTGAAGAGGAATATTTAAAGTAAAATCATGTGAAAATTTCTATTCATTTATCGCTCAACTTACATGTGACTTGTGGATAATTTTTCAGGTCTTGCATGGTGCAGAAAGGGGAGAACCATCTGCCTTGCTGCTTTCACCTTTGAAGCCAGCATTCAAGAACCTATCAAGTGTTAATACAACACATAATGGAAGTCAATTCACCTTTTTCTTGACTGCTCCACTACAAGCATTTTGCCAGATGGTCGGCCTCTCATCGGTTGATACTGATATGGTAAGCTGTGTATGATGTGTTCTATTTGTGTTATATTCATCTTGTTCCTACTTGGTCTTCTTTGCGAAGTGAACTTTGCTTTTAGGATGTCTATAATGTTGCCGAGGAGATACTCTCAAATGCTTTCTCTGAGTGGGAGGTGATTCTTTGTGCATCAAATAGCTTGGATCTGGTTTGGGCACAAGTTTTATCTGATCCATTTCTTCGGCGGCTTATTCTGAGGTATATAATTTCTCTCTTTCCCTGTCTTTCTAATATTAAGTGGAGTTAATAAGGGAACTGTGGTGTTCGAATGCATAACCTTTTGCATTACAAGTTAGGATTTGAGCAGTTAGCTACTAGCCTAGTTATAATATTCCAGTGGTAATATATAGTTTTGCCTTGATATAAGTAGAAGGAGATCTGATGTCTAATGTTTTGGCTTTTGGACTTTGAGACTGAAATAAAACGAGATTTTCATGATGAAAATGCAGGATGTTTCTTCTCTCCAACTGTGCGCCTTTTGTGACATGAATGCGATGATACTTTCTACTGTATATTTTCGCTAACTAGCTGACATTTGTTCACTGAATGTGTCTCCAGATTTATATTCTGCCGGTCTGTTCTGTCTTTCTTCAGTTCTCCAAAAGACACTCAGCAATATCTGCCTGTTTGTCTGCCCCATCTTCCTAGTTCTGTCTCTCCAAGCTCTGAAGTTGTGCGTTTGGCTGTCGTTCGACTTGCAAATCATCTGAACATTGCTGATTGTTTTCACTTTGATGACATATAATGGAGGAACACAAACTGTGAAAAATTTGGATGGATAAGATTGCAGGCATTAGGCCTTTCGACTTCCGTTCATTTGATGAGATAAACGAATCAAGTTTAACTGGTTGACTTTTAAGGGCTCTTAAAGAAGAATATAACTGGAGATGGAGCTTCTAGCAAAGTGGTAAAGTATCTCATTGATCGCAGTTTCTTCTGCTTGTTTTATCGCCTATGTGCAACCTTGCCAATTTTCAGTATGTAAGCTGAAATTGTATACTGGTTTGCTGTTGTTGTTAGCTGGATGCGTGATGATTTGCAGGTTTGTAAGTATAGTTCAATTCTTTAGGTGCTGATTGGTGTATAATCTATTTTTATTTTCCTGCTTTGTTAGAGTCGTTCTAAAGCGGTGCTAGTCTTTTTGTACTTTTGTAAAAGAAATCAGGTAGTCAAAATGAGATTTTTTTTCTTAAACTATAGTTTATCTTCTAGGAGAATCTGCTTAGGAGGCAGATGTAAATCGAGTACTGAGATTTGGAGAACATCTTCGAAATAGCTGTATTAGTGACAAGTTGGGCTGCTTATTCTCCTGTTAGTGGTTGCCTCCTCTTAGCTGGTTGTGATGCCTCTTAATTCTTAATTTCCTCTGTTCACTTGACAATTATTTATTTATTAATGTATTTATAATTGAGGCAAGGTGTATTAACAATTTATTGAAGCCTTTACATTTTCATTCTTTTTCTTCTGGATTTTATTGTTCAAAAACTTTTGTGGGTGTGACTGTATTTTGAGTTTGATTGCTGGCATTTTTACATTTCTAAAGTTTAATCTTCACCAATCAGTAAGGTTTCCTGAGAAAATTAATTTTACTCCTGTGCTAAATCAGTGACTGTTAGAAGTAATGTTCGTTTCGCGTGGAGGGGATTTAAGTTCTGGTACTTGAAGTAGTCTCATTTTAGGCAGTTGTAACCTCATGGATGGAAGGTGCATTGCAAATCTTACACCTAAAAATAAAGGAATAATCCGTTCTGGCTAATTTAATTTTATGTGTTTTTGCTTTAAATTTGATTTTTAAAATATAATTTTCAAAATTTCAATTATTTACATTTATTGTATAATTTTATTTAACAAATTCGCTGAAAGTGTTGACAGAAGATGATTGGTTAATAAAATAATAGAATAAAAGATCAATTGACTAATTGAAATTAATTTTTTAATCTATTTTGACTGATAAATTTTGGTTCAATTAAATCTAAATTATAATAGAAAATAATTAAAACTTATTTTTTTATTTTTATAAATGATAAATATTTAAAATAAAATAAAAATTCAAATGAACTTTTTTAATTTAATTTATACCACATTTGGATTTAAAAAGTGAATTAATCATTTTTAATAAAAAATAAAATTAAGTTATAATATTTTTAAATTATTAACTTTTATTAAACAATTTACAAAAATGGAATGCTTCATCATAAATAAAAATAAAAATAAAAAATTTATAAATTAATTGTAAACAGGTAAAGAAATAAAAAAATTTAAAATAAAAAGACGTAAATTTCTGTACCTGGGACGGTTATTCCAAAAACAAAGGAAAGAACTTGTATTCCAAAGTGCGGATAAAAATAATGGCTGTCATTGATTGTTAGAAGAGTCTCCCTTCTCCATCCTCCGCAGGCCATCTCATGTACTGAAAGATCCAGTCAACGTATCAATTCTGTACTATATTATCAGACGGGGAGATCATCATAGTAATATCCGAACGACAAAAAAATCCAATGAAACGTATGTAAACATTTGAAGTTTTGAACCATTCGAGCCATTAGGCTTGTCTTAGTGGCAAACCCGCCAACTTCGGGTATTCCCATATAAGCTGAACCAAACTCCTTCTCTCTCTCTCTCTCTACCTCACAATATCTCCTTAACTCTCTCTAGAATTTCAGCACAATTTGCTATATTTGAATAATTTATCTTTTGATTTTTCCAAATATACCAACTCACGTATAAATACCAAGAATTATTCAAAAATTTCCTTCCTAAGGTCTTTCTTTTCTGGCGTAATCTTTTTATTTATTTATTTTTTTCCTTGAAAGTTCCATGCATTAGCTTTCTATCCTCTTCTGGTTCCTATCTCGTTCATCCTTGGTGGGTTTTTCTTGTTTTGTTCCATTCTTCGGTTTCTTGTTCAATCTTTGTGTATTTAATTAATTTGTGTTTCATTCTTGATATATATCCCTTTTTCAGATCTTGGTCTTTGGAGATTTCGTATTAGAATTCTTCAAAGACAGCAAAGGCTACGTTCCAACGGTGGAAGACTTATCCGAGGTAAGAATTGTCCTCTTCATTTCTTCAAGTTCTTGTTTAGCCTAATCATTTTTTTGATCAGTCATAGCATAAATAATTGTGGGTTTTCTTTCTCTTTGTGGCTAGAGGCCAATCTTCGTAGATTCCAAGATGCAGGAAGTTGCTGGGCAGCTTCAGGAGGAGCTGATGACTATGAAAGATAGATTGGCTGCAACGGAAGGTGAAAGAGATAGAATTCGCAGCGAGCTGAAAGAGGTGACGAAGACAGCTGATGAGGCAAATGGAAGGCCAACTGAAGCAATGTCCAGTGGCAAGGTAGCTGACGTATTTTCAGAGCTAAATTCAGCAATGGAATCATTGACAAAATCTAATGAAGAAATAAAAATCAAAGAGTTAACCATTGCATCTTTGAAGGCTGAGCTTGTGAAGGCAAAAGAGTTGGAGGCTCAATTGGCAGAGAAAGGTGCCTTATTGGACAAACTAAAAGAGGAATTGACTAAAGCTCAATTATCTGAGGCTAGTGCATTGGATTTCTTGTCCAAAAGCAAGGAAAGAATTGAACAACTGGAGACGGAAATAGTGAAAGGGCAAGACTTAGAGATGAAAATGTTGGATTCTCTAGCAGCTCAAACAAAGAGGCTGGAGCAGACAAAAATATTGCTTGAAGAATCCAAGCTTGAGGTCACCTCCCCCCATGATGAAGTGGACAAAATGGGGGGTTCTCCTGACAAGATAAGTAATGAAAGAAAAACTTCATTTCAAGAAGAATTTTTAGGGAGTCTCAAGTCTGAACTTCGGATTGCGAACGAAAACCTGGCTCGAGCTCAAGAAGCTGAGAGACATTCGTCAACAAAGGCAGAGGGTCTGCTTAAGGAAATAGAATTGCTTAGAACTGAACTGAAGCAAGCGACTGGAGCAGAGCAGAACAGCAAGAAGGCAATGGATGACTTAGCATTAGCACTGACAGAAGTTGCAGCAGAAGCCAATCAAACCAGGGAAAAGCTCATCAAAGCAGAAGATGAGCTGGAGCTCTTGACAAAGGAAACACAGGAATTCAAAGAAAAGTTCAGGAAAAACGAGGTGATGTATAAAACTCTATTGGATGAAGCAAGAAAAGAAGCTGATCTCTATAGAAATACAGCTGATAGGTTGAGATTAGAGGCAGAGGAGTCGCTTCTAGCTTGGAATGATAAAGAGACGGGCTTTGTTGATTGTATCAAGACAGCTGAAGATGAAAAGACTGCTGCATTAGAAGAGAATAATAAACTCCTTGAAGCACTAACAGCAGCTGAGAACTTGAATATAACAGCTAAACAAGAGAATCAAAACTTGCGCGATATACTTAAACAGGCATTAAATGAAGCCAATGTCGCAAAAGAAGCTGCAGAAATTGCAAGGACAGAAAATTCCCAACTCAAGGATTTGGTAGCTGAAAAAGATGATGCTTTGATCTTCATTACTCGAGAGAATGAAAACCTTAGAATCAATGAAGCTGCAGCAAATGAGAATATCAAAGAGTTGAAAAGACTGCTGGATGAAGCATCAGGAAAGGAGTTTAAGTCAGAAGAACAAGAACAGAGAGTGAAGTCGCAGAGTTCGACAGATAAGGAGCCCCCGCAGCAGAAAGAAAGGAAACTTAGCCATGCTTTCAGCCTTAATCTGAGAGATCTAATAATTCACAGTAAGCACAAGGATACACATGACGATCAGAAAATTCCTGAAAAGCTAAATGAACATGAGGAGCAGAATGAGGACTTGGAAAATGCTGACCCTCTTAAGGGATCAATATTTGATGTAGATTCACCGGTAGCAGCAGCAGCAGCAGCAGCCAATCATCAGCATCAGCATAACCATCATCACGGCCATCATCGGAGAAAGTCTTCTACATTCACAGATGATGAAGCATTCAATCGTGAGGACTTAGAACATCTAGATCATAATGATGAGGCAGAGAGTGAAAGAAACTCCAGGAAGAATAAGAAAGCATTATTACGAAGATTTGGAGATATTATCATAAGGAGAAAAGGTGTTCATAGAAGGGAATCATCCATTGGAGGTGAAGGTCAGAAGAAAGAACCTTCATCAGTTGGTAGTGAAGGTCACAAAAAGGAACCACCATCAGCCGGTGCTGAAGGCCATAAGGAGTCTTTACTTGGTGCTGATCACCAAACTCTTAGAAAGGAAAATTCACTTGGTGACTAAATATTTTTCTGTGACTTTTTGATTCATTTGTAGTTGATTGTTTTGTTTTTCTTTTCCTTTAAATCTATAGAGCAAATATATCAACAGAATGTTTATAATGTGAATATGAATTCTCATTATCTTTGTTACAATATGTTACTTGTAAAACAAAAATCAGTGTGTTATTAGTTGAAAATAATTATATATGTATACCGATTGGAATTGTTATTTTGGGTTCCCTTTCCAATTGAGTGAATTAGTGATCAACATTAACTATTGACCTTTGCTTTAACCAAAAAAAAAAAAAGAAAAAGAAAAAGAAAAAAAGACAAAATAAAAAAAAAATTGCCTTTCAGATTTAGAGTGATTCTCCTGCAGATGGAATGGGAGGAGAAAGAAGATGAGAATTGCCCAGTCTGTCAAGGAAGATTTCCATGAAAAAAGGGAGTTTCCCATTAGGAGGGGTAGGGCAGGGAGGGACAGAAATGGCTCCCGTCCCCCTGCATGCTCCATTGCCATTCCTAATTTAAAATGATATCATCACCATATTAAGCTTTATAGTAGTTTATTTAGAGTTAAATGAATAAAGATTAATAGTTATAGGACTAATAATTAAGAAAATAATAAAGTGAAATAAAATATTACAGAAATAAAAATTAAATATATTTAACAATATAAAATTGATTCCATAATTATTTATGTTTATAATAAATTGATATTACTTGGCAATATAATAAAACATATGATAACTATAATTATTTGTATATTATAGTAATTAATCTATTAATAATATTTTTAGTAGTATATTAATAATATCTAAATAATATTAATTTATTATTTAACAATATTAATCATAATTTTATATTATGTAATAAAAAGATTAATAATTACTATATAATTGTATTTTTATACTAATACCATTTTATCATATTAATTTATTACATCAATAATATTTAGATTAGTAAGGTATTTTCTATTATTATTGATTGAATAGAATAATATTAATTAAAATATTATTAAAACTTTATTTTTATTATTTTGGTAATATTTAGATTAATAATTGTTTTAGATTATTTTGTCTATACTATTGATAATTATACTTATAATATTATTATATTTGTAATAATTATTATATTAATAATATTTTGTATTATTATATCAATCATATCTATTTATTTTTTTTTATGATATTTTCATATTATATTATTTAAGTTAAGATTAATACAGTGAAGAATAAAATTTGTTTTTGCTCCATCATCTTTTCTCCCTTTTTTTAAGGCGTGTGAGTTAATAAAGTGTATACCATTCACTATTTTTAACAAAATTTGTATTAAATAAGAAGAAAATGAGATTAATAATTAACCCTTTAATTATTAACTCCTATCACCTCAAAACAAATATACCTTTGTGTATGACAATGAGAATGGGGAAGAGAGGGGCAAAGGAGAAATTAAATATACTAGGAGAGGGGCAAAGGAGAAACTAAATATACTAATAAATTGAAGAATACAAAACCAGAGTGAAGAAAATAACTTAAGCTCTTACATCTAAATACACTTAGCTCTCTTCCAAATTTAACAAACGACTAAGTCAAACAAAGTTTAGAACAAAAGCCTTATCGCAAACAAAGAGTATAAAGCCTAAACTACTAAGGAATCTCAGGTTCCAAACCAAAGCACAATGTACATAATCTAACTTGTTCAAAATCAAACCTAATTAGGATATAGCCAATCCTAATTCAATATGAAAAGAAGAATGCGATTGTTGACTATAGAAAATAACCTATAATGGACTTTAGCAATATAATTAGGTCCAATAAATTTTAGAACACTTCAACAAAACTTTACCTTGACTTAATTTACTTAGTCTTTAACAGTACCAAAATTAATAAATTTCACTTCATTTTCTCTACTAGCTCCTAAAAGCATAACTCAAATATGATAAATGCTAATCAAGTCCAAGCAATGCTTGAACTTGCTCATTATGATAGAAGACCTTAAAAGCACATATAATGTACTAACTTATTAAGCTTTCATCACAATAAGAGCGCTCTTCATAACTTTTACTAAACTATTTTACCATTAAATTTATGACCCATAAATTTCAAAGTGCTTAAAGAGATAAGGTTTTTCTTTATCTTCGGAACATGTTACATCTTTCTCAATATTCTCATTACGTTGTCGTGCATTCTCTTCATAATTGTTCCAATTCTAATAATCTTGCAAGGAGTATCATTACCCACTGACACAACTCCATTAGCAGATTCATAAGTGGAGAACCAATCTTTGTTGATATAAATATGTTGCGAGTAAATAGAATCTAAATACCACATTTTCTTATGAGTGGATTCACCTTTAGTCATAGAGAGAACATCACACTCTACTTTATCTTTCATAGTACTAGCTTATGCAGATTGATCATTCTTTTTATGATCTTTCTCTATTTTCTAACTTATTTTTCAACTAATACTAATAATTTTTCTTACAATAATTGTAAGTCAAATTTTTGTGTCTACAATTATGTCCATTACTAATGTCAAAATTGCTTGATCTTCCTGTAATAATTAGGCCTTTTGTTAGATTATCATTCTTGAAAGTAAGTTCTTTATCCATAGGATTTTTCGAAAATAAAGCTAATTTTACCTCTTCTAAGGTCAAAATAACTTTACTGAAAATTAGAGTATCTCTAAAGTGGTTATAAAAAGAAGCTAATGTACAAAGTAACATAAGAGTTTGGTCTTCCTTTTTATACTCACTATCCGCATTTTTCAAATCTATAAAAATGAAAAAAAATTTATCAATATGAGTTTCCGGGGATGATGATTTGAAACCAACTTAGTCGTGAGGTTTTTAGTCAGGTATAAGGACTAGCTAAGCCAACAAATCTACGAAAGTCTTTTGATTAATGACTTCTCACAAAATCTTATTTGACAAATATAACCAAATGGCAGCAAGGGCTTTCTCATCTTTCTCTTACTTATTTTCATCATACATAACGACCAGCAATTCCTATTGCTCAATGAAATTTTATGCAACCTATTTTGTATCATCTTCTTATAGCAGAGAGCAAAATAAATGTTACGGTCATACTTCTTAATTTTAAATTTGGTCATCGCTATAATTGATCCCAAATAAATATTGAGCAGACTCTAATACCAGTTTATTAGAATAAAATTAAAATTATTTGGGTCTAATGAATACAATATTAAATAAATGAATAGAAAAGAATATAAAATTATATGATTTCATATAAGCCTACAACATGGATAAAGGAAAAGCTAAATTCACTGATAAAATAAAAAAATACAAAATTAAAATGGAGATAGTTATTCAAACTCTTAAACCTAATCCAATATGATCAACTCTCTCACAAAATTAATAAACAATCAAGCCAAACAAATTTGAAACAAAAGGCTTGCCATAAGCAAAGAGTATAGTGCCTAAATTATTGAGAAATCTCACATTGTAAACCCAAGGATAAAACTCATATATATAGTATTCTTGCTAACTTGCACAAAACCAAACCTAATTAGGATGTGAGTAATATAATTGATCCAATAAATTCAAGGTACACTTCAACATTATTAATATAAGCAGTCAGTTACTAGGCTATGGCCTATGACTGCACTAGCAATATGTCTACTCAAACAATTTTTTTTCTTTTGAGAAGACTACTTTAAAAAAAATTAAAGATAAAAATCTTTTCATCTTCAAATTTAAATTGGTTGATATTCGTTTAAAAACATCTTTTCTTGATGTATTGTCCTAATTAATGCAAAATTTCTAAGTTTAAAGAACTGATTTTCTTTATTTATATTGATTTAAATAAAAAATTATTCTTAATGAGATATTTTAGTGGTAAATGTTTAATACTTCTATATAATATAATTGATCCAATAAATTTGATGTACACTTCAATATTATTAATATAAGTAGCCAATTACTAGGCTATGGCTTATAAGTGCAAAAGCAAGATATCTACTCAAATTTTTTTTTTTCTTTTGAGAACACTACTCTTAGAAGAAAATTACTGACAAAAATCTTTTTGTCTTCAAATTTAGTTGGTTGACATTTGTTTAAAATATTCTTTTTTGATGCACTCTCATATCTAATGTAAAATATTTAGGTTTAAAGATTTATTTTTTTAATATTTATGTTGATAAGTA
>CATIWR010148926.1:0-30627 GCA_949677035.1 Omphalea diandra
GCAAGTGTCATTGTCATGCTTCTACAAATCGCATGACTAAATGATCATTTATCCAATGCATATGTTTATATGGGATTTCATATCATTTATGCAATGAATATGTTCATGTGATAATGCCAATGAATGTGGATAGGGATGTTATATTTTATTTTCATATTGTCCATGAATTATAGAGTTTAATACTATTGAGCGATTAACCACCTCTAATTGATTTATTTTATGCGAACGAATTGTGAAAGGATTTTCCATAATTGGTCAAATAATTCATGGTGTGAAGTGAATGGTATATATGAATATATATATACATGATCCTTCTTATTTTATAGGTTTTTCACAGAGTTCAATGCGCTATCTTGAAAACTCTATAAATGTATATAAGGGTTACTTGATAAAAGTAAGATTAATATATCTCATAAGGGAATATTAACCAAATTTAGGAAAAATTTCAACTTATGAATATAACAAATTATCTTGGTTGAATTTAATAAATTGAAATGTATTAGAGTGAGTAGGTGGACCAATAGTCTTAGCTCTCTAAATTTGATTATTGTCACTTTAATTAATTATTGCTTTCCTTTTATTTCCTTTTACTATTTAAATTTCCATAATTTATTTATTTTGAATTTTTATGGTTTAATTATTCTTTTAAATTTGATTGTCTAAACAATCATCAGTTGATTATTGTTTTAGTACTTAGTTTATTAAATCATAATGGGAATGATATCTTTTTACCACTTTATAACTAGTGCACTTGCTATGATCATTTAAATTTAAGCTATAAATTACCAAATAACCCTTAAATAAAGATATATTTCTTTGTAAAAATCATGACAAAATTTTTTTATCTATTTAACGTTGTACATAGGTGCAAGCATGATATAAGTCCAAGCATACTATCCTAATTCCCTCTTTCCCATACATAAAAATGGCATTATCCTTGTTGCCATGAATCCTTAAGCATTAAAGATGAAATAGTTAATATGAAAAGAAATACTCTTTATGCTTTAAGGCTTATAATGCGAGCCTAATTATGAGAACTAATCGAATATATCACTATAAGGGTAATGGAAAGGTTGCAAAAGGATGGAATAAGCTTAAAAGGACCTTCAAATTGTGCCTAACTGAGCCCACAAACCCAAGCAAGACCAATATAAAAACCACTAAATAGCCTTTATATTTATATACAACTAAGCTTCTAACCCTAATAGAAGGAAGATTCTAAAATAGTTGACTGTTGATTCCCATCTGGTTGCACAACCAACTTAAAGTCTATATAGTCAACTTTTTAGTTGCATAAACATCTTAAAACCCCTAATTCTAAAACAATCTTTGATCTTATCTCCTAAGGGCCATGTATTGGGTGTAACAAAAGCCGTTATGGCTCAAGTGCACCTATCTTTTCTCTATAAATACCCCACCATTTAAGAAACATAAAGAGGGATAGTCTATTAAACCATAAAGTTGCTTTGCTAAAATTGTTACTCAACTTTCTAAAAAATTTTTTAAAAAAACACTCAAACCCTTTCCCTTAAGATTCAAGGTAGAATCAAGGCTTTGTTACTTAATTTTATGCATTCCCTTTGCATTTTGGATGATTGATTGAAACCCTAATGCCTCTGATGGAAAGATAAGCTAAAAATGGCATCCAACGCATCAATAATTCATCCATATCTTCCCCTTTATTCTTTCATTTTCATTTTGCAAAAGAAGTCTCAATAAGTTGTACAAACATATATGTGGTTTGTGTAGAACACTAAGTAGGTTGTATAACCC
Organism: Omphalea diandra; assembly: GCA_949677035.1. Lineage (NCBI taxonomy): Eukaryota > Viridiplantae > Streptophyta > Magnoliopsida > Malpighiales > Euphorbiaceae > Omphalea > Omphalea diandra. The sequence continues at coordinate 1,774 of CATIWR010148926.1, forward strand.
TATAGTTGGTATGTACAAACCACTTTGACTATGGAGGAATTAATTTTCATCATATTATTCTTCATTCATTTTCATTTATTTTTTAGGGTTTCATTGAGTGTCTTAGGAACTTTAATAGTATAATATGGATAAAACTTAAGACCCATGTCCCATATTCTTTTAACAATTGAAGCTAAGGTCAAGTTAACAGGTTTGTTTTCTTGATTCTAATGCTTTCAAATTCCTTTTTCCCCAGTGTCTTTCTAAACCTTTCATTTGTATATTTTATTTTTACGTTATTTTAGAGATTGCAACTCCTAATGATCTTATGAATGAATTGCATCCTAATGTTTATTATGTTAGTTATTTGATATGTTCTAATCATCATCACTATATAGAAGTGGCTAGCTATCTAACTTGTTCACTCCTTGCATTTTCTTTTGGGTGATCATTTGGTTGAATTAAAAGCAAAAGGTTAGTACTTCATAAGCCCCAATCTTGTTATCTCTTATGTTTAATAAATAATGCATATTGTTGGCCTTATAAAGGTTTCCTTTTTAAACATGCTAATATTCAAGCCCTTTAATGGTTAGTGGTATTTTTAGGATGCTCTATCTATTTTGAGCAACTTTGTATAAGGATTCATAGCTTCTAATATTCCAATATGATGACTTGATGCCTTTCTTAAGGCCTCTTCTAACATCAGAATGCATTTGCATATCATTTTTGCATTACGTACTTTTACCCTATTTATCATATTTATGTTGTGACATCTCACTTACTAATCATTCCTAAAAAGTAATTGCATTAATTCATTCATAAGACATGGAATACTAGAGTGATACAACATCGTTAATTTTCTCGCATGTCATCAAATGTCATTAAAAGAATTTCTTTAATTATTTTGGACACAATCCATCTTGTATCACAATATAGTAATTATTTACAACAAAAATATACATAGTTAAAGAAACCAAACTACTAATAAACGGCGTACTGGGCCAAACTCTATCAAATTACAATGCAACAACTTCCAAAATGCAAATTGGATGCAATATTTAGTCTATTCTTCCTAAAAGAAAATTTAATATAAAGGAGTGAGCTTGCATACTTCGTAAGTAAACATATAATGATACTTAAATCCTAAATAAAATGACAAACAATTAAATATAAATAACTTATCAACAAATTATTGTACAAAATAAAGAGTTTTTACTATTTAATGCCACACATGCTATGAAATGTTATTGCCACACATGATGTTATATATTTTTGCTATATATGCTATAAAATATCATTGCCACATAGGCTACCAAATGTTGTTATCGCACAAGCTATCATATTTGGTTACCACTCAAGCTATCAAATGTGGTTGCCTTATAGCATATTATATTTAGTTGCCATATAGGCTATGAAATTTTATTGTCACACATGTTATTATATATTATTGCCACACATTCTATAGATCCTTGCCACATAGGCTATAAGATTTTGTTGCTTGCTCAACAACAATAAGTATTAGTCTTTTAATAAATCGCCTATAAATCCAGCAAAATTCTAGCAATATAATGACTAATAACAGCACCCATAAACCATGGCAAATCATATCACAACATAGTTTCATTCCTAAGTCATAATTAATCAACGTCTCATGAAAATAAATAATTCAAAGTATAACAATCCTTTCATCAATGTATTCATTAATATCAACTCATTAAACAACTTATCATTCCATTTAGTATATGTTCATGGCATTTAACCACTCATATGATTAGTATCACTAGCTATTTACTTACCTCCTCCTTTAAGCTATTAAGTTATGAATGGTCCTAATCCCTTCCCAATATTATCTTTAATGCCTTAAAAACCTATTTTAATACACCAAGTCAATCAATGATGATAAAGTATTATTTTCATCTTGTTATGCATATATGCTCTAAAAAAATATTATGACATTTGTAGGTTATTTCTATAATTACATTTTCCTCATAATTCCAAATGACCCGATTACTTTTTTCAATTAAACTAGACATAAATGGATACATCATATCCAAAATCCAGTTTAAAATATGGACTACGTAATTTATGGTCAATTTTATAAATTTGCCTTATTTTGGTTGCAATTACACATTAAATAGTCCTGTAAACTTAGTCATATCTCAAAACATAGAAGTATAATTGAAATTTTAATTTATATCCAATCATTTAACATATAAATGAATATTTTCCATGTTTCACACATGCTCCAATTCATCTTTTATGGTCTTCAAATGAAATGATCAATCTCATACTTTACAGGTGTGAGCAGGTTCAGGATCAACCCCAATTAGTACACAAAATATTAAGCAAAACTACTTTACAGACATTTAGATAAGATATAAGACTACAAATTTCATATTTTGTACTTTACCTAATTCCTATTCAAGCCCCTATGAAATTATTAGAAAATAGAACTGAGTGCTGAGTACGTTTCAACAATTAGTCACAATCAAATGCTATATCTCTCCACACACAACTTATTTATCAAAATTGTTTTATAAGAATTTAGATGAGACATAACCCTATAACATTCATGCTTTACACTTTGCCTAATTCATGTTATAGGGTTATAAAATTGTGGCTACAACAGTATGCTCTGAAAACAAAATTCAAATACTTCTCCACGTGAATCTAACTATAATTACTTTATACCTCCTATTATTTGCTCATGATTAACATGCCATGAAGTAGAATTTTCATGGGAGAACAAATATGAAATCACATACCTTTTGCCAAAGTTAAAAAACCTCATGATTATTCCTATTTACTCAGTTTTTCTTCTTCTCATTATTATTATTATTATTATTATTATTATTATTATTGTTATCCTCCTTTCTTTCTTTCTTTTGTTCTTAGCTCTCTTCCTTCTACTGCACCTCCTCATGTTTTTGCCTTTTTAGTATGCTCGTAAAGGAAGAAAAATTCAATTGGTATACCTACCTTAATTAGACAAAATCATGGTGGCTTACATCTATTTGGTGGAAGCTCAATTTTCATCTTTTAGTCCTTCTTCTTCACTCCTACATCACCTCTATCCATCTACTAATCCCCATATGCTCCTTATTCTTTTAATAAGTTATAAAAAATTATTATTTAAAATACTATAACACATATAAAACATATGACAATTTGCCATGCCACCATGCAAACATCATATTCTTATTTAATTACCTCAAATGCAATAATTTAAGTGTTATTGCCATGTTTATGTCATGTGATGCATAAATTCAAATATAACATAATTAAAATACATATGAATTGGGTTGAGAATGTTACATTTGTTTTTATGCTTTACTTGTTATTATAATTATTTATATGTGTTATGTAATATTACTGTAGTGGATAATATGATACTTGGACATAAATGCATGCTAGACCCCTAAAGATGGAGATAGTTGTCAAAATGGCTAATGCATAATAGTTGTCAAAATGGCTAATGTATAAATTCATTACATCTCTTAGACTTAACGTGGTTTGATTTTTTTACCTTTCTAATTTCTTTGATGATGACTAAGGTATTTAATTCCTCTTTTTTAGGTAGGCATTGATTTTGATTTGCATGATTCATTCTTATTACTTATGCAATATCACCTTTATTTTAGAACATGGTTGTGCCCCTCTCTCCATGGTTAATGATTGTAATGTTATGCATGCTATGTATTTGATTAAGATGTGCTAGAAACTTATTTAGGATTGATAACTAGATTAATCAATAATAAGGCTAAAATGCTAAATATGAACCAAAGATGCCTCAAGGCCATATCCCAAAATCTAGGTGGTTTAAGTATGCCTAATCTCTCTTATAAATCATACCTAATGCCTGAACCTAATATGTCATGAGGTGAAGATAGATTTGGCGTTCTAAGTTACTTATATAGGTTAAGTATTTATCCTTGCCTATATTTTTATCTTGACTAAATTCAAGTGGAGATGCCATATTAATTAGAGGTGGTGCTAATGTATTATCTCATATTAGTCCCTCGTTAACCCACCATGCATGAACGCATTCTACTTTGCAAGATGCCTCTCAAAAGGATCCCTTCATTGATAAAGAATTCGCTAGGTGACATACCTTAGGAACTTTTTATATGAATTGTTACTTTGCCCAAGAAAGCTAGAAATCAAGTTATTAATAAAAAAGATTCAAACCCTAAAGAAATTAAGTCCTTAAAACAGTAATTTTAAAGCTACCATAAAGTTTGTCAGTCTATTTGATAAATCTAATTTTGTATTCCACTAATAACATAATAAAACAAAACTTAAAAGTTGTAGAAACTCAAATATTATTGATAAAAGATGTTAATTTTTTTATTACAAAGCTATGACTTATATAGAGCCTTATAAAGTAAAGTTTCCTACATAGAAAAGGTCTTATATTCCTAAGCAAAAAGTCATATCTAAGCAGGAAACACATTTTAGATAATAAACCTAGCTATATAAGAAAAAAATAACTTAAAAATTGACTAATAAAAAAAGAAATCTAGGCCACCCCAAAGACACATGACTACTATGATTCCATTGCAGCAAAAAGCAATACCTTGATACTTGATTGCACTTTAAAGTTGCGTATTTTCCTTCCTCACTACTTAGAAGTGTCGCCTTGAGTTATGACAATGTGGTGTGATGTATAGTTGTTTGTCTAGATACACAACAATGTACTATGGTTATGTGATTTAACTTATTGTTGCCTAATTATGACATAGTCTTGCACTCTATGGAGTATGGCCATATGCCACCCTTTTTCTTATGCATAATTTACTTTTGAATTGTAGCATTCTTCTTGAGGTCCTTCCCATGTAACTAAGGTACAAAGTACTGAATTTCAGCTTGATGAAGATCCTCTAATTCCCTTTTAAATCTTTATGATTAATCATTGCAAAAAATTTTTCCTTCTTTTAGTCCTTGCTCTAATCGTTGGACCTCCAATTCCTTGCAATGGATTACCAAAAAAGTTTACTAGTACTTTGATCTCTATCATTCCCTTCACCTCTTGAAAGGATTCGCCCATAAGTAACCTATATCCAATAAAGATAAATCACCAATAGTAAAAGTAGCACTAACATTACCATAGTTGCTAAGTAGATCAAGATTATAGGAAATATCATTGATCCTTTCTAAGACTTGAAAAGGTCCATCTCCTATTGGTTGCAATTTTAATTTCCTTAATGTAGGAAACCTCTATTTAAACATATGTACCTAAACTCAATCATCTGGTTCAAAGACAACTTTTATTCGCCTCTTATAGCTTACTTAGCATATTGCTCAACTTTTCTTTCAATGTTAACTTAAAGTTTGGCATGTAAATACTTCATAACATCTTCCTTTTTCTTATGATTGAGATTGGCATGCTCATTAGTAGGCAAAGGTAAAAATCTAAAGAAGTTAAAGCATTAAAGACATAAACAACTTTAATAGGAGAAAAAATAAGTAGTAGAATGAACAACCCAATTGTATACAAACTCAATATGTGGAAAACACTTTTCCCAGTGCTTTAAGTTATTTTGAATGAAAGTGAGCAATAAAGTAGCAAGTTTCCTATTAACTACTTTAGTTTGTCCATCAGTTTGAGGATGTGTAATAGAAAAAAAAAATTAAAAGTTTAGTTCCCAAATTACTCCATAAAGTGTGCCACTCAATGACTTAACATCTTTATCACAAACAATGGTCTTAGGCATACCATACATATGAACCACTTCTTTAAAGAACAAATAAACAATATGTGTTGAATCATTGGTTTGAGAACATGCAATGAAATGAGCTATTTTCCTAAACGTTGAATCATTAGTTTGAGAACATGCAATGAAATGGGATATTTTGCTAAACATATCAATAACAACAAATATAGTATCATTACCACCTTGAGGCATTGGTCAACCTATGACAAAATTAATGAAAATATCAATCCAAGGTTGGGTAGGCACGAGTAAAGGAGTATACAAACCATGTAGTTTAACCTTAAATTTTTCTTGCCTACATGTAATGCATTTATCACACATAGATTACACAATATGCATCATATTAGGCTAATAAAAGTGTACATGCAATATGTCCAAAGTTTTTTTGCACACCAAAATATCTTATTTAAACCATTCCAATGAGTTTCCCTAACTAGCATTTCCCAAATAGAAGACATAATTTGCCTTTATTGAATAAGAATCCTTTATGTCTATAAAAGTTACCAAATGCACTTTTAGCACATTCATCCTATACTTGACCAAAATCAACATTATTAGCATATAAGTCCTTAAGTAAATCAAAACCAAATTATTTAGTTTGAAATGAAGTAAGTAGTACATACCTCATTGACAATGCATCGACCATAACATTTTCCTTCCTATGCTTATAGTTGATTGCATGAGGAAATGTTTCAGTGAACTACAACCACTTAGCATGCCTTTTATTGAGCGTGCCTTGAGATTTCAAGAACTTTAGGCACTCATAATCAGAATGAATGATGAATTCCCTTAACTGCAAACAATGGTACCATATTTGAAGAGTTCTCACTAATTCGTAGATCTTCTTATCTTAAGTAAGATAGTTCAATGTTACCTCTTTAAGCTTTTCACTAAAGTATGTAACTAGTATGGAATCTTGCTTGAAATGGCCCCTATTATAACTCTAGATGCATCACATTGTGCCTCAAAATCTTTGTCAAAGTTAGGCAAACATAACAAATGTGCATTAGTCAACTTTTCTTTTGAAATATTAAAAGCTTGCTCATACACATCATCCCCTTTAAATAAAACATTATTTTTAACATGTTTATTTAAAGGTAAAGAAATGGAACTAAAATCCTTAACTAAAATCCATTTTTAAAATAAAATTTAGAAAATAAATAAAGTTGTTCAACTCATTAAGCATACTATCTAATATAGGGATAGGATGTTTGTACATAATGATTATCTTGTTAATGGATTGACAATCCACACATATGTCTCATGTTCCATAATTCTTTAGAATTAAAATGACAATAACTGAACATGGACTAAGACTTTCCCTTACTGAACCCTTTTTCAATAATTAATCTAATTGCCTTTAGATCTCCATATTTTCCTCGCAATTATCTCTATAAGCTAGTCGATTTGGCAGGGTAAATTTGGGTATGAAGTCTATTTGGTGCTCAATACCTGTTAAAAAAGGTTATCCTTAAGGAGTCTCCTTAAGAAATAAATCCACAAATTCTTGCAACAAAGACACAACAACGCTAGGTAAAGATGGGTTAAGGTTGTCAAAAGAGTAAACATCCTTCTACATAAGTACAAGTAGTTGTTGCCTCGCAATTAAAGCAATCGTAACCTAACTCTTTTTTCCAATCAATATTTTTTTTTTCATTTTTCCCTTATTTTTGCACACTTTTTTTTTATTTTTCTTTTTTTCTTACCATAACTTTTTCCTATTTTTTGCACACTTTCTTTCTTTTCAAAATTTTCCTCTTCGTCACTTTTTTTTTTCAATTTTTTGCACACTTTCATTATTTTCTTCTTCCTTATAGATTTGCTTTTATCTCATTTTACACTCTCTTGCTATTTTTAATTGATCCTCATAAGCTTGTAATAGTTTGATAGAAGTTAATGCAAATATTTATTATTAAGTACATAGGAATATTAAATTTTGTACCCATCATGTGTGACTTCTCTATCAAATTGCTATGGTTGACCAAGCAAAATATGACCTATATGCATTGCTGCTACATCACGTAAGACTTCATCCATTTATTTGTTAATAGAAAATAAACTAACAGCTACTTGTTAACCCTCACTTCCCTATAATCCATAAGCTATGTGAGCTTGTATGGTTTATGATGTTTTATGGTATGCAAGTCTAGCTTTTCTACCAACAAGTACTAGCAACACTGGTGCAACTACCCCCATCAATAACCAAGGTACATACCTTGTCCTTCATATGGCAACTAGTGTTGAAAATCTACTCATGTTGCTCATTCTCATCGCCCTTGGTTTATGCACTGAATGTTCTTTTTATTACTAACATCCCACCATAAATGAATCCTCTAATCTTCATATCCAAACAATCTTCCAATGGTGGTATTTCACCATCTCTTAAGCTAGCACTCTCCATATCAATATTATCTAACAAGATCATGGTTCTTTTATTGGGCATTGAAAAGTGATATGCCCATATACTTGACACCTAAAACAATTCACATCATATGATTTAGGAGTTTTTGCTTTGATTTTACATTTTGGAGTTGTAATCAAAACTTTTTGCTTTGTCTCCTCCTTTGGTTTTGTAATTGCTTTGTTTTCCTTCTAATTAGTTCTCCATAAAGAACTATATTTTTCTCTTATAGATTTGAGTTGCTTCTTCACCTTAATGGTTTTGTATAAGAGCTCCTCCATCAACACATTGTGTTGTAACTCAATAATATTGGAAATTTCCTTATTCAAACCACTAATAAATCATACCATGGTAGGCTCTTAATCCTCCTCTACATTGGCTCTTATCATGGCTATCTCCATCTTTTTATAGTAGTCCTTTTCACTCTTAGAACCTTACACCAAACTTTTCAATTTTTGATAAGGACAAACCTTTTAAACATTACTAATTTCATGTTCTCCCATGTTCGAATAAGTATCTCTTCATGCCTTCACCTATTGATCACAAATTAATCCCACCATATGCTTACATAGTTAGTGAACTCCATAGTTACCAACTTTACCTTATTCTCCATTGAGTACTTATAGTAATCAAACACATTATTCTCACTCTAGGTATAACTCCAAATCATTCTTATCTTGGAAGGTAGGAATTTTCATTTTGATGCAACCTAGGTTGCTATCTCTTTTGGAAGTAGTTTTCTTGGCTTTTTTGGATATTGATACCTCAAAGTATGAATCATCTTATTCCTCTTCCTTTTTACTCATCATCTAGTGAATTTGGAATTTGATAGGGACTGAATGTTATCCAACCTTCCATTCAACTTTTGAAATTGATCAATAACGGCCTTCATGAATAAGTTCATGTCACTACCTTGTGATTTTTTATTACACACATTTATAACTTGCAAAAATTTGGTTAGTAATAAAAGAAAATTATCCCTTACACACTCCCTTATATGTTTGTACCTGAATAGATGATCATCATTTATGTTTCACATAATTTGTTGTTTTTCCCATCTAATGATCTCACTACTCATGCCTTTTACCTCTCAATATAACCTTTTTTATGTTATTAAAAGAATCAAAATTCACAAATCTCTAAAAGTAACCAATAATTGATGACAACCTTAAAGATCAAGACTTTTAAAGACTTAGTTGAAACATAATGAAAACACAAGAAAAATTGATTAATAGAACCAAAAAAAAAAAATTAAAACTTTAAAGGAAGAAAATGATATGGGAAGGAATAAATAAAATAGAATGGATCAAAGACACGAAAGAAAATAACTTATATAAAGAGACAAAATGAAGGATAAATAACTTAATTGTGCCTAAAGTAAATTGAAACAGTATCCTCTTTGTCTGGGATATGAAATTGTGATTGCTTTTCTTTTTTTTTTTTTTTACTTATATTTTTTTATTTTTTAATATCAAACCAACACTTTGAGTTCTAGTGATGCAAATTCCAATAATGACAATTTCAAACCCAACAATTATAGAGAATTACAAACTTTAAATCTGTATATTGAAACTCAACACCAATAAGTTAAAATCAATTGTGTTAAATTTGATTGATTCACAAACACAATAATACATAAAAAAAAAATAGATGGAAGATAAAACTAGAAGAAAAATATTTAGAGAAATGAAAACAAAGAAGATGCAAAACAAAGAAAACAAATAACAAATAAAGGCTATGTAACCTAATTCTACAATCAAGTTCTAATAACAATTGATAAAGAACCTGCTAGGCAACTTGCCCTTGCAACTCTTTATATTAATTGTTACTTTGCCTAATAAAGCTAGAAATCAAGTTATTAACAAAAAAGATTAGAACTGTAAGGAAACTAAGTTGTTGAAACACTAATCTTGAAGGTGCCACAAAGGTTTATCATTCTCTTTGATAAGTTGAATTTTATATTCCATAAAGAAAAAAAGAAAGCAAAGCCTAAAAAATTTCCAAAACATAAATATCTTTAATTGAATAAGTTAATTTATGGATTACAAAGCTGTGACATATATAAAGGCTTGTAAAATAAAGTTTCCTACATAAAATGACATAAATAATGTCATATCTAAGTAACAAACACATTTTATACAAGAAACATAGCTAAATATGAAAGAAATAACTCAAAAATCAAATAATTAAACAAAGAAACCAAACTGCCTTAGAGATGCATGACCACGAGACATGGCCATGTAGGATTGCAATTCCATTATAACAAAAGGTGATACCATGATACAAAGTTATGCTTTGAAGCTTTGCATTTTCCTTCTTCACTACTCAGAAGTATAACCTTTAGTCATGGTCATGTATTATGGTCGTGTATTTTTGTTTCCTGATGTCCAATTAAGACACGACCGTACATTATAGCGACCGTGGTTATGTGCCACCCTTCTTCTTCTTCTTCTACACAATTTTCTTTTAACTTGTTGCATTCTTCTTAAGATCCTTCCTATGCAATTAAGGTATAAAAGGCTTAACTTTGGCTTGGTCAATATCCTCTAATTCCCTCTTGAAATTCCTTGATTAATCATTGCAAAGCTATTTTCATTCTTTTAGTCCTTGCGCTAATCGTTGGACCTCTAATTGCTTCCAATGGATTAGAGGAAAGTTAACTAGTACTTTGATCTCCATCATCGATGATCCTCTACATATACCATTACTTAGGGTTGTACCAATGTATGACTTCTATCCTCTTAAACCCTTGATGACCGATTAACAGTAGGAGTCAGAAGTAAGATTTCACTTGTTTGAGCATAACCTTGAAATCAATGTTACTTTTCATCGCGACTCCATAGAGGACGTTAAATTGAATTTGAATTTAATCTCTAGTTCACTTTTTCTATTTCACATTTATTATTCATAAATCTATTATATTCATTTAGCCTACATACTTTGCCACATGCATTAGGTATATCTTTAGACAAACTTGATGAATTCTCCAAGCTAAAGGCTTAAGCTTCAATCTAGCTTAGGAAATAGTAAGAAGGTTTCATCATTCACGAGCCAAGTGCCTTTAGGTATATAAATGGGGAAGGGTATATATGTTAGCACTAGATTTTAGGTCTTAGGATGCAAGCTTAATGATCAAAATCATTAAACCAATTCTCCAAGATGTATGGGGAAAAGCAAAAGGAAGAGAAACAAAGCCATAGGAGGCCTTGGAAAAACACAGAGACAATCATAAAACCAAGCCAAAACCTAAAACTAAACCTAAGACCAATCCTTCTCAATGGGATGTATATCCCACTAAATAGAGATGTACAACCCATTCTAAAATATGGATGTATAGCCAATAAATAGGGATGTACAACCCTACCTTAAACTTTAATCCTTAAAACCTTCTAAAATTGGTCCTCCTTTAAATAAAAGGGGTATACAACCCTTTTAAAGGGATGTATAGCCCACTTTTAGTTGTACAACTTATGTGCAAACCCTAATTCTAGTACATTCATATCCTTCTCAATGATTAGATGCGTCTATAGTGCAATTAAAATAATCTCTAGCACTGTGCACCCATCCCATACCAATAAATACCCTCTCATTTAAAAAGTGAGAGGAGGTTTGGAAACTTTAAGGGAATTTTGTTGGAATTACTCTTCAAACACCTTTCAAACATTAAAAAAAATAAAAAAAAAAAACCTAAGCACTACTTCACCATAACTCATTCCATGGTAAAACTAGGTATTTACTCTTCACTTTTATGCATTCTCTAAGCAGTTTTAAAGAATATTGAATAGCTTGTGAGCCTCTAATGGCACAAAAATATAAAAACACATCTAGGACCCCCACTTCCCTTTTTCTTCTTCCACTTTTCTTTCTTTTTTATTTTCAAAAACCTAAGACTTAGGTGTTGCACAACCTTTGTATAGGTTGTACAACCTACCATTATAGGTTATACAACCCCAATAATGGGCTATGTAGCCCTCGTTTCCTAGGCATAGTCTTATGTAATCTCTTTTCTTTTCATCCTGTTTTCTATTATATAAGGTTTCCTTTATGTTTCTTCTTCACTCTAGTGGTAGAATAAGGTAAGGATAGATAGCCAATGACCATTATTCACTATAAAAATGGAGTTTAAATAGATTTTGTAAGGATTTTTATGGTTGTTGCTATCTTAATATTCATGTTCTCTAATGTTGATTCAATGAAGATTTCAATTATGTTATTAATCACTTTAGAGCAGTGACAAAGTAAGGAACTTAGGATTCTAATGACCTCAATAGCCCTTCTTTTTATGGTTTTGCTTGTGTCAATAAGCATGTGAATAGCATTTTATTTGTGTGATTCCTTTTTTTTATTTGCATTTTAACCTTCATTTATGGTTAGTCGTGTTATAGATGCCATGCTCTTTTAGAGCTATATAAGGTGAAGATTCATCAATCCTAGGATCCCTCTTGTGGTGAGTTTTTGCCTTAGACCACTCCACATATAACAACCATTTCCATTTACAAAACTCATAGCATTCATGTCCAAAATACATATGCATAAAGGTTTTATTCATTTTACACACCCAATCAAACTTGTATTTTTTATACATATATGTTAACTATTTTCAAGGCTAGTGACTATAAACTGGTTCCTATCTAGTTGTATGCACATGACACAATGAGAGAGAGAGTTGGAATTCAGCTGACGACCTATGGTCTATGTGTCTCGATGCAAAACCCTAAGCACCAAAATGTCCAATCTTATGCTTCAGTATCTAGAAAAAAAATTTGCAATTTGGTGAGTCGCAACTCAATGAATAAAAATAATAGTTAGATTATTATAGCACAATCAACAATAAAATATAATCAAGATACATTACAAGTATAACAATTGACTATGCAAGTGCAAATGCAGTAGATTAATTTTTATCGTGACCATGTAAGGTAAACACTACTCCTGGGAATTCATGCGATTCAAGTGACATTTGATTTTGCTGGCCAGCATATAACAAGTGAGCCATTTGATCCATAACATGTGCTAATGTGACATATTATTACATCTTCCATATGATTTGCAAGTGTTTGACAAGCTGATCACAACATCCTTTTAGTTCCATATACAAGTGTTCATAATAATGATATACCAAGTAATCATTAATACCATATAATTATTGTTTGACTTGTATTCATATGTAAAAGGTGACAATTCAATCATATATATGTGTAAGAGGACATAATCACATCATAAAATTATCACACATATACACAATCGAATCTAATTATCGTTTTTACTCATCTTTTGATGTAACTAACCTTTACGGTAAGTTTGGTTCTCTCTCTATGGCTTCCTCAAAGTGTTGAGATCCTAACATTTGATACATACATGGTTATAAGTATGTCAAAATGATTATGACTGCTTAGTATGCAACTATGGCATGATCTGTGCAAGTGGACCTAGTGTTTATGCATGTTTTTCCTTACATAGAGTCCGAGCTTGCTACACTCTGACAATAATAATTCTAGATATACTTATCCAAATGACATGAATCTATTTTTTTCAAATAAACTCGACACATAATTATACAACATATTCAAATTTTAGCCTATATAAGAAAAAAAAAATGGGGTGAATTTTGAATTTTGCTCTATTTCAATGTCATCTCAGTATGAGTAGGTCTTACATTCTTGGGTATATCTCAAATTGTACAAATCAAATTACAAAACTGATTTACCAAAAGTTACAAACATATAAAGGAACATTTTTCATGTTTGAATTATTGTCTAATTCATATATAAAATCACCAAAATAAATAGCCAATCTCAGGGTGAGCAGATTTTGAATGTGGTGATAATCAGTCATAATGAAGGGGAAATATCTCAATACCATACAAAATTTGGCAACAATATTTTACAGTCATATAGGTAATATATAAATATACAATTTTCAAGTTTAACATATCACCAAATTCCTAATCTATGGCTATCAAATTCCTAGAAAATAGAATTAGAAGATAGGTGATGTTTCTTCTGGGTACAGGGTTAGCCACAATCAATGAGCCATATCTATTTCCACGCAACAAATCAATCCACAATGCTTTACAAGTGTTTAGAGGGATATAACCCTATAAATTTTATGTTTTACACTTTGTCAAAATCAGAACATAAGAGGGATGTAACCCTATAATTTTCATGTTTTACACTTTGTCAAAATCAGAACATAAGGCCATCAAAATATAAGAAAATAGAAAGACTGAGGTGATTTATGTTGGTTGTGAACCAGCCTTAACGAAGGAGCCATAACTCCTTTCACACACCAAATCAAGTAAAACTATTTCATATGCATTTAGATGAGGCATAAAACTACAACTTTCATATTTTTCACATTCTCTAATTCCTCTTATAGGGTTATGGAATCATAGGTACAACATTATGCTCTAACAACAAAATCAACACAATAAGCTCTTGTTTTTTTGAATTTCAACTTCCATCAAAGAGTTCTACCTCAAATACTCCATAATTATCACTAACCATACATGATTAACATGTAATTAGGAGTTAATTTCATTTGAGAATAAGATAACTTAACTTATCTAATGTCTCAAAACCAGAAAACCTTAGGCTTCCTCCTTAGGCAGCTCACTCTTCTCATTCTCCTCCTTATTCTTTTTCTTCTTCTTCCCTTTCTTTCTTCCTTAGCTCTCTCTTTCTTCTGTTATACCTCATGTCTAAGCTCTGTATTCTGATCCTAAAGGGTAAAAAATTCCACATGTAAACCTATTGTAACAAGACAAAATCATTGTGTTGCATTCCTATTGGTTGGAGGTTCACTTTCCTCTTTTACTCCATTTTCTTCACTCCGTAAGCACCTCCATCTATCTCCTAATTCCTAAATGCTCCTTATACTTTAAAATAAGCTATATAACACCATTATATATGATGTTATAACATGCACACAACATAAAATAATTTACCATGCAACTATACAAACATTACATATATGTTTAAGTGTCCCAAAAGCAATGGTGCATGTGTCATCGTCGTGCTTATCCAATTCACGTACCTACATGTTCATTTATTCAATGCATATGTTAATGTGGGATTTCATGTCATTTATGTAATGAAAATGTTCATTTGATAATGCCAACGAATGTGGATGAGAATGTTACATTTCTTTCCCTTCTATAAAGAATTTTGTCCTCAAAATTCTATACCTATAAATAAATGTGGATATTATCGTTTCATGTTTTTGGTTTCCCTTATAGCCTCTTCTTATGATTGGTTTCTCCATGACACCTTAACCAAAGGGATTTCTCAATTTTGTAACTATTTTGTCTTATAACTAATGATTTCCATTGGTTCTTCAATGTAACTTGCATCATACGTAACTGTTATTATTGGATCCCTAGGTATTTGTGTAAGATCATACTGATACTTTCTGAACATACTTCCATGGAATACATCATGAATCTGAGCTATCTTAAATGGTAGTGCTAGCTTATAAGCTAATGGATCGACTCTTTCTAGGATCTCATAGGGTCCTATGTATCAAGGACTCAATTTACCCTTTTTTCCAAATCGAATTATTCCTTTCCAAAGTGAAACTCAAAAGAACATTTTATCTCCCACCTTATATTCCATTTCTCTTCGGTGTTGGTCTGCATAGCTCTTTTGCTTATCTTGTGTTGGTTTAAGTTTACTCTTGATTACCTTCACATTGTCTTTAGTATATTGCACTAGTTCTGGCCCTTCTAAAACACACATCCCTTCTTCATCCCAGTAGACATGACTCTAACATTTTCTTCCATATAGTGCTTCATATGGTGCCATCTGTATACTATTGTGATAATGATTATTATAAGCAAATTCAATCAAGTCAATATATTCATACCATTCACCTCTGAACTCTATCACATAAGCTCAAAACATGTCTTCAAGTGTCTGAATTGTCCTTTATGATTGCCCATCTGTATAAGGATGAAAAACGATACTAAAACTTAACTTGGTACCCAAAGCCTGTTGGAAACTAACCTAAAATCAAGATGTAAATCGTGGATCTCTATATGATACAATGGACAATGGAACACCATGTAATCTGACAATTTTGTCCACATATTTCTTGGCTAAGTGCTTAAGTGAACTACCCCATTGAATAGGCAAAAAGTGAGCTAACTTAGTTAGTCTATCAATGATCACCCATATAGCATCATTCTTCTTCAAAGTCCTCAGTAATCCATATACAAAGTCCATGGTTATTATTTCGCATTTTCATACTGGAATCATAAATGGTTTCAACTTTCCAGTTGGTGCTCAATGTTTCGTTTTGATCTACTGATAAGTCAAACATGTTGAAACATAGGTTGCTATATCTTTCTTCATTTTGGGCCATAAAAATGAGATCGCATGGTATTATACATCTTCGTCATTCCTTGATGTATGGCATATGGAACATTATATGCTTCTTTTATGATTTCTCTTTGCAAGTTATCAACATTAGGCGCACAAATATGAGAACCCAACATCAAGGCATCATTTCAAATATTAAAATCTCTATGTCTCCCATGTTTTACCATTTCAATCATTTATGTAACTTTGGATCCTTGCCTTATTCTTCTTTAATTCAATCATGCAACATTGGCCTCACTTGAAAAGTAGCAATCAATACCCCATTCTTCTATATGTTTAGTTCCATATTCATAGCGCATAATTGAACTAAATAAGATAATGGAAATACCTATAAATGAGCTACATCGCTTCTTGATTTCATACGCAAAGCATCAACAACCACATTTGCCTTTCTTAGGTGATACTTTATGGTATAATCATAATCCTTTAGCAGTTTTAACCACTGCCTCTATCTCATGTTTAATTTTTTTTTGGCTTATCAAATACTTTAAGCTCTTGTGATTTGTAAATATCTGAAAAGTTTCTCCATACAAGTAGTGTCTCCATATTTTTAAAGCAAACACAACGGTAGCAAGTTCTAGGTCATATACTGGGTAAGATAATTCATAAGGTTTCTATTGTCTATATGCATATACAATTACCTTACCATGCTGGATTAGAACACATCCCAAACCTTGTGAGAGGTATCACTATATACTACAAATACTATATACTAGTACAAATGGCTAACACTAAATTTGATTTCAATCTATCTTTTAATTCATCAAAACTCTTTTGATATGCTTTAGACCACTGAAATGGTACTCTTTTTTTTTAAAAGTAACTTAGTCAATGAAGTAGCTATAAGTGAAAACCCCTCAACAAATCAGCAATAATACCCAACTAGTCTTAAGAAACTTTGGACTTCTATAACATTCTTTGGGGGTTTTCCATTTTACTATTGCTTCAATTTTGTTTGGATCCACCTTTATGCTCTTTTCATAAACTATATGTTCTAAAAATACCACATGGTCTATCCATAACTCGTACTTGCTTAATTTAACAAATAACTATTTTTCTCTCAAAATTTGTAATACAATCCTTAAGTTTTGTTCATGCTCTAAATCATCCCATGTAAGTGTTGGAGGCTGGGCATCACTCATTCGAATGGTTTCCCATTAATCATATGTATCCCCCTATAATATCAACGCTACATAATTAAACTTTCCTTATGGCGTGCATTTCATCAAATTCAAAACTCTTTGTGTTCTCTTTAGTCATGTCTTTGCCACTGATGGATATGTGGTACCATTGAAGTCAACTGCACCTTATTTTCATAAATTGCCATACCTTCTCTCCCTTTGAATTTCTAAATCATGCATTATTGGTTCACCAATTCTATGTTGTGGTTGACCATGAGATATGTGTTTTGCATGACAATGTGTAAGAGATCAAACTCTGTTAGCATGTTGATCTCTTAATGGTTGGCATGATGCTTATATCTAATGCAAATCGACTGACTCCTCTCTCATTGGTGAGTCATGGGTACAACCATGACTACCTATGCTAATGCCCTATAGACATATAAGACTATGTCATATGATAATATGTAATAGTGCAAATGTCATGCCATGTTCATATGTATGTCCCTATGGAACCTATCCTTGCTCTGATACTGAAAACTGTAACTACCATTTCCATTTACAAAACTCATAGCATTCATGTCCAAAATACATAAGGTTTTATTCATTATGCATACATAATCAAACTTCTATTTAATGTACATATATGTTAACTAATTTCAAGGCTAGTAACTATAAACTGGTTCCTATCTAGAGGTATGTACATGACACAAGGAGAGAGAGAGTTGGAATTCAGTCGACGACATATAATCCATGTGTCTCGATGCAAAACTTAAGTGCCAAAATGTCCAATCTTATGCTTCAGTACCTGAAAAAACTTTTGTGATTTGGTGAGTCGCAACTCAATGAATAAAAAGAATAGTCAGATTCTTATGGCACAATTAACAATCAAATATCATCAGGATACATTACAAGTATAACAATTGACCATGCAAGTGCAAATGTAATAAATTAATTTTTGTCGTGACATGCAAGGCAAACACTGCTCCTAAGAATTCATGTGATTCAAGTGACATTTGATTTTACAGGCCAACATATAACAAGTGAACCATTTGATCAATAACTTGTGCCAATGGGACATATTAGTCCACCTTCCACGTGATTTGCAAGTGTTTGACAAGTCAATCACAATATCCTTTTGGTTCCACATGCAAGTGTTCATAACAATGGTATACCAAGTAATCATTAAGACCATTGACTTGTATTCATATGTAAAAGGTAACAATTCAATCACATATACATATAATAGGACATAATCACATCATAAAATTATCACGTATATACACATTAGAATCTAATTATCCTTTTTACTCACCTTTTGATGTAACTAACCTTTACGATATGTTGGACTAGGATAGTTAATCCTAAGTTTATAACCTTTTTTGATTTTGACAAAGGAGATTGATCATTACTAATATTTTTATTAAGTGTTGATTTTGCAGAAAAATAAGTCTCTCTAGTTAAGTTAGAAGAAAATCTTTTTAACTCCAAAGTGTCTCGCAACCGCAATCAAGAATTCACGACCGCGACTCTTGAGAAGACTTGCCGAAAATCAGACAGGCTAAATCACGGAGTCATTCTTGGCCACGAACAAGCAAAACGAAGCAAACCAAAAAGGACAGACGAATTCGCGGTCTATGTCGCGTCGGAGTCAAGACCGCGAATTACAAAAAGCTTCACAATGGAAAGATGTCCATAATCAGAGCTTGACAAGTGTCCTAGGAAGCCGTTGGAAGTCAAAAATCGCGAAGGCTACATGTTGGTAGCGACCGCGATTTGAGAAGTAAAAATTGCAAATTTTGATAGACTAATTCTCAGTTAGAATTGTGGTCTACACAAATGAATTAGCAACCGCAACTTATGCTGGCTGAAGCAACACAACGACTATATTTTCCTAAAGCACTATTGAAAACTAGTTGTTATGAACTAGCCGTTATGAACTAGTTGTTAGTTTCTTTGTTGGAATTTGGGTATAAATACTCCACCAAACATTAATAGCAAAGGTGAAGAATTTTATTACAAATGAAAAAGCTGTCAATCCTTTACTACCCATTTTTTTTTAATTATTGTAAGATTGAAAGTGTTGGGTGTGAGCATTAAACACCACATTGTAAAGGTTGTAGTGTGAGTCTGTTAAAACACTATAGAGAGGTTGTTGTGTGAGCCTTAAAACACATAGGTTATGTGTGAGCCATAAAACACATATTGTGATAGGTTTTAGTGTGAGCCATGAAAACACTTGTAAAATGTTTTTTGTGTGAGCCTATAAAACACAAGTTGTAAGGTTTAGTGTGAGCCTAAACACTAAGTTGAGTGTGAGCTTGCAAAACACTAGTGATTGAGTGAAATACCCAATTGGTGAATTGGGGAGTGAACGTAGGGTTGGTTAATACCTGAACCACTATAAAACTCTTGTGTTCATTCTTCTTCTACCCTTTCTCTAATCTTTCATTCTTGTGTGTTTCCTCCAAAATTAAAAGTTCAAATTTCCTACCAATTCAACCCCCCCTTCTTGGTGTACTAGGGCCAACATTATCATATAATATTGAACCTAATTATTAATTAAATTATATTAATTTTAAAATAATAATTATTAAATATTATATTTTAAATTATAATGTTATTAATTTATAATATTTATAAATTTTAATTATTTTTTTTTATTTTGCTAGCTTTAGAGATGAAATTTCATTTCATCTCTAAGTTTAGGTTTCATCGCTAGTTTAGCGGTGGATCAGTTCTATCACTAAGCTAGCGACAACAGCGTCGTTGCTAGTTAGCGATGGATAATGGTCATCACTAGCTTAGCAATGGACTTTCCATTGTTAATCTAGCTACAATTTCCTTCTGTCAATGGCTAATGACGATTTACATTGCTAGTTGTAGCGATGAAAAATATTGTCATTGGTCCGTCGGTAGGAAATAGGCGCCACCTTGACCTTATATTTTTTCCTACAAATTTAGTGATAAATTTCAAATCCATAGCTAAATTTGAGATTCCATCGATAATTCATAGCTAGTTAGCTATGAAAAAATTTCATTGTTATTCCCTCAAATTTTTGTAGTGTAAGTTTTGTTCTATTTGGTAGTGGTCTCATTGATCCATTAACAACACCCACAACTTCTGTTGAACCTTCTAACTTTTGATGAGAACCCTAATACTCTTCTTATAATTTTTCATTACAAGAAAATATCAAAATAGCTAATACATGTGTTAGTAGCTAACTAGCGACTAAATAGCTACTACCCAAATCGTAGTGACTAAACAACGACTAAATAGTTGCTAAATTGATGGTGCCAATTGTTAGCTACTAACATATAGCAACTATATAGTTTTTATTTAGCAACTACAAATTAGGTAGGAGCTAAAAGGAGATTGAAAATATAGCTCGTAATAAATTTTTCATGCTTAGCATTTAGCGACAAACATAGTTGCTAAGATTAGCTACTGGCTATTTTAGTAGCTAATTAGTCACTAAAGACCATGAATTAGCTACTAGTAGTCTTTAGTCCCTAAATGGCGACTAACAGTTGTAGTAGCTAAGAGAAAATAAAATTTGCATTAGCTTAGCTACTAATATTTGTTAGTCATTAAGTTTAGCTACTAGTTGTTAGTAGCTAAGGAGTCACTAAGTTATATGTAATAAAATATTATATAATAAATTATTATATGTAATTAAATTTAATATATCATATAAAACATATAACCTTAATATATTATATAATTATATTATATTTATATATAATATAGTATTATATAATATTAAAATTAATATAATATATTATTTATATTATTAAATATAGTATAATTATAATATATTACATTATAAATGTTAATATATATTAATATTATATATAATCTGTTAAATTCTAAATACTACATATAATATATTAATAATCTTTAGCTATTACATTGTTGGTAGTTGCTAAATAGTGACTATATTATGTAGTAGCTAAATGAAAATAAAATTTGGGTAGGTTAGCAAGTAGCGGTAATGTAGCCGCTAAGTAAATTTAAAAAAAAAAAAAATTAGTTGGTGGGTTCTCTTTCTTTTCCCTTTTGTTGTATCCATCATGCCATTCCTCCTCTTCTCATTTTTCCATTTTCTTGTCTCCTTCATGCCATTTCTTCTCTTGCATCTCCTCTTACTTTGCCCTAAACAAAAGCAATCTTATTTTACTATGCCCCTTCAATCTCCCTTTCACTAAGTTGCCAGATTGGTTCGCGAATCTTAACAATCTTGAAAGTTGTCATCTCCGATTGGTTTCATTCTTCGAGATTCTCATGGCAGTGCTTGGGTGTGGAGTGTTATTGAAAGCAAGATTTTGTGAATCTCAACTCATTGATTCCCAGATTTCGTGAAGCAAGATTCTACTAGTACATCTTGGGTTTTCTTTCTTTATAGAATTTTCTATTTAGTTCTTGAGAAAATAGAAATGTCTGAAATTGAAATGTCAATTTATCTTTCTACAACTAATTGACTCCTAAATTAGATCTCCAATTTGTTTCTTTTTCCTCCCTTTTTATTTTTGTTATGTGTGTTTGTCAAGAACCTTTTTTGCTTTCTATCTCTATTTCTCTCTTCTCATTTTTCTTATTAAATTTTAGGTATGCTTTTTCTTTGTGTTTTTCGTTAGTTTGCTTGTTTGTTGCATTTCAACTATGAAAAATTAATAATTTGGGGATTTTGTTTTCGTTATTGATTCTTCTTGCTGATTCACAAATGCTATTTGGTGATGTTGGTAAATTATTTGGGTGTTTTTATTTGGTGATGTTGTTGAGCTTTTAATTCGTTTCTTTTTATGAGAAAATTCTCTTGTTTTAGAAGCTAATAATATGTGTAATACTTATATATAAACTGTTTCTTATTAATTCTAATATACTAGCATATTCAATATCATTAAAATAATTTTTAAGACTGAGATTAGAGGTGCAATTTTGAGTTGCAACCTTTATAGTTTTTAGAGGTTGGAAATTGGTAGATTGATATGCTAAAGCATACTTTGGATAAATATTAGACAACTTTGGAGGTTCGTACACATATATGAGAGGTATGTATCTTTTAATCAACAAACCAAACCATTTCCATATTCTGATTTAGATAGCAATTGTTTTTATGCTTCTACAAATATAGAAATTATTCTTAGTTTTCATAAAGCCTGCATAATTGATTCTAGTTGACTGTAGTGGTTGAGGTCTAGGAACGATATATGCATATAGCTCTGCACTAAAATAATCGCTTGTGCACAATTGTGGGAATGCATGTTCCGTAGGGGGTTCATACTTTCTATTGGAAGGTCCATTTCTTAATTATTACATGCACTTTTTTCCTATGACCTGAATAGTGTTATAGGCTTCTTTATTCCTTAGCTGATGCAATTTTTTTTTTTTTGACTTTCCAGAAAAGAAATAGTTCTACATATGATTTTATGGAAGAGTTTTAGCCATAGGTTGGGGATTTACCTATCTTGGTAATTTGATTTTATTGCATTTTCTTTTTGGTCCTTTAAAAGTGAATGGTTTACTGCTCAAGTTGGACTTTTTTCTTAAAAAAAAATGCTATTAGAAGAGACAAAATGATTAGTTTGGTCTAGAAAATAAGGATGTCATTTAGCTAGATTAGCAGATAAAGTTGTGTAAAATTCTTCGTAGTAGTCTACTACTTATATTACCAGACAAACTATGGTTACTTCCACCTTTTTAGCTAATTGATAATTAATTTGAATTGATTTCTTTTTTAGGAATTGATTTCTTGCAATAATTGGAATTACTAATTAATTCAGTTACTTCTTGCTTCATAATCTTACGTTGTTCAATTTGTTTGCTGATCTTATTAAACTCTTTGCGAAGCTATCAAGTACAAACTAACGTTGTTGGTTTGGTCCAAATTGCACGGTTCATTCTCGTTTGCGAAAAGGATCTAACTCACCCAAACCTCTTGAAACTCAACTATAAAATTTTGAACTTGTCTAAGAATTTGGTGAGCATAGATTGCTGAATTTTAGAACACAAGCATGTTCCATATCTAAGAATCACGCATAACTGCTTTTTGAGTTAGCACCATTTCCTTTACAAATTGACTAAAACTAATTAATGAATTAGAAGTTGGAATAGGAGACGAAGAAGATTGGTGGCGCCTGAAAACTGACTTTTTAATATTTCATTCATGAACCCATTTATTAGGGCCAATTTTGAATTTGATAATTTTGTTTGTCATTTTATCATTTCATTCATGATCCAAGAACAAGGACCACTTTTCTTTCTCATACTTTTCCTTCTCATTCATTGATTAATGAATGCAGAAATTACGACTATTTTTGTGGTTTTGATGGATTTCAATTTGATTTTTATTAAAATTAAATTAATTAAAATTTAAATTTGTAAACATAATTAATCTTGATTCCATTCATTTAATTTAGTTTGATTTACTTTAAACAGATTTTCTTTAAAATTATTTTTTACTATTTTATTTTTTATTTTTTTTTGTATAACAAAGTTAAATTTCTATTCATTGTTTAATTGAGTCCGATCAACTCTTTATTATTTTCTCTTTTTGACGAGGATTGATGCTTGGACAAGAAATAAAAAAAAGAGAGAGGATGTTATCCATGATCATATGATGGTCTATATGTCTATATGTATAATGTCCTTATGAATTAATGAAATGAATTTTTGAAGTCTTTTCTTTATTCATGTGATAAGGGATGGGTTATAGGAATTTTAACACCTAAGGTTTGCATTGAGAGTCCATGAGTTTGATCATTTTTTATTTGATTTGAAAATTTAACTTAAATTTATTTAAAAATAACTTATTTTAATTCAAAATCAAAGAAAATCTCTCAAAATTAAAATCTCTGTTTCTTGTACAAATTTGCACCCATTTCCCTTACACGACATGACAAATTTCTCACCAACTAATCATGTTTCTCATCTTTTCTTTTCTTTTCTTTTTTTTTTTTTCTCTTTCTCTAGAAAAAAGAAAGAAAGAAAGAAAAAAAAAAAAGAGAATTACGCTGTACAACCATAAAGTCATGAGCTAAGTGTATATAAATTTTGAAGCTAGATAGAATTTGAAGAATAAATTAAAGCATGACTGCAAAGTAGCATTAAATATTGTACATAATTTTATATCTGATTTGCTTTTAGGCTTTGAACTACTGCAATTAGGCACTAATGCAGGGTAACCTTTATTAACATTATTTCATTCTTCATAAATGATGATTTAAGTAAAATTTATTTGAATATGATTTTTATTAATATTTTTGTCACCCTTAGAAACCGTTCAGTGCCCTCCTCACTCAAATTGTGAAAGGTTACTGAATTATCTAGTTGGATTGTTTGAAAATGTGTTGTCTTAATGTAAACCTAATGAATATAACTATTTATTCATATATATATATATATATATATATATATATATAGAGAGAGAGAGAGAGAGAAATTCAATAGTATATCTCCCTATTCTCTAAATGCATGTTGGAATATGTACTAATTCATGTACTTACCTTAAATGGTTTTTCATATGGATTACCTCTTATTCTATATCATCCATTTGGAGAATTGAGGGGAGATGCTGTCAAATTTTCTATAGATATATGTATAAACTGGTGTTCATTTAGGGTTATGTAAGGAGTTTAGTTAAATATTTTTAATTAAAATTAAGTACTTATGGCTAAACTTGATAAACATTACAAGTGATTGTCTAATGTTATCAATAATCATCATAGCTTTACATCTAAAATGGCATCAGATTGAAACTGATGTATCATCGACTTACAAGTGGTTATTTAAGCCCAGAGTTCTTAGTTGGTTTGAACAAATTTATAGAATTCGCATGTAGTAAACCCCAATGGATGGACAAAAATAAGATAAAGTGTCCATGTACAATTAAAAAATGTCAAAACCATGTTTATTAAGAAGTTGATACTGTAAAGTACCATTTGATGAAGAATGGCTTCATACTAAGGTTTTATGTTTGGAGAAGGCATAGGGAAATGGAAACAGTTACATGTCAAAATTATAGTGATGTCTAACCTAAAGTTAAGCCAATTGAAAATGCATACCACACTATGGTTATGGATGCTGTCAAAATTGATTTCAATCCTAATGAAATACTAGATGAACCTCCAAATCCTAGAGCCCAAAAATTTTCTGACATTCTAAGTGTTGTGAATAAAGAATTATGGCTTGGCTATTAAAAGCTTTCACAATTATCATTAGTTACTGGAATGTTGAATATTAAAGAAGAGCACCATATGTCTGAAAGGGAGTTTTATGATATTGCTCAATTGATAAAGGAGGTGGTGTTAGATGATACTCTTATAATAGATAACTTTTATAGCACTAAAAGGTTGGTCAAAGGATTGGGCTTATCGGTTGAGAAGATCCATTATTGTAACAATGGTTGTATGTTGTTTTGGGGAGAAAATAGTGATATCATAATTTATAAGATTTGTGGCCATCAATGCTATAAGAGACCGCCTTAAGCATATTCACGTATAAGAAGGAAAACAAATGTACCCTAAAAGAAAATGTATTACTTTCCTCTAACTCTTCAACTACTAAGGTTGCATGTTTGAAGTCTACAACAATGGAAATAAGGTGGCATGTGCAACATGAGGTTGTAAAATGAGAAATGTGGCATTACTTTGATTCCATTGCTTGGTAGCATTTCAATACAGTCTATCTCAATTTTGCATCTAAGAGTCAAAATGTAAGACTAGGTTATATACTGATGGGTTCCAACCATTTGGGCAATTAATGCAATAATACTCATTATGGCCAGTGATCTTAATGGTTTATAATCTACCGTCGTGGTTATGTATGAAAGAAACATCTATGTTTCCAACTGTGCTTGTGTCAAGTCCTAGAAATCCAAAAGAGAAGCTAGATGTATTTTTACAACTCCTTATAGCAAAGTTAACAAAAAATTATGAGATGTTGGAGTATTAGCATATGACATTTCATTGAAACAAAATTTCTAGTTATGAGCGACCTTAATATGGAGCATCAATGATTTCCCTACTTATGTACTGCTATCAGGCTGGAGCACCACTGGTTGATTGGCATGTCCATATTGCATGGGTCGCTTGGAGGCATTCACATTATCAAAAAGTGGAAAATAAACTTGGTTCAACACCCATCATCTATTCTTACCTATAGACCATATATTTTGATGAAATCAATATGCTTTTCATACGATTAGAATTGTAACAGTAGTGACACCTTCTGTATTGAATGTAAATGGAGTTTTGGACCAAATTAATAACCACAGATTAAAGGTAACTAAAATCGATTTATTTGATATTAATAATCCAATATGTAAATCTTATGGTAGGAAGAAGAAGAGCATCTTTTGGGATTTGCCCTATTGGAGCACTTTATTAATATGACACAACTTAAATGTTATGCACATTAAGAAAAATGTCTTTGATAATATGTTTAACATTGTCCTTTGGTGCCCTAGAAGAGGAGTTTGAATAGGGCAATGATAAGTATTAACAATTAAAATTAAGTGTAGAAAAGATAAAGAATCAAAACATGATATTTGTAGAGGTTCGACACAACTGGCCTATGTCCTCTCCTCTAGTATCTCCACTAGAGCCTTTATTATCTTGATAGCTCAAGGTGCTATCAATAACCTTTACACATGTAGCTTTTCAGGCACTTACCAAGCCTTTATAAGTGATAGATTTTCAAGCTTTATCAACCTCTTGCAAGAATATCACAAAGACTACTAATCTTAACTCAAAGTAGTTTTTAGGTACTACCTTAAACCTTTCATAAGATATAGTTTTTAAGGTTTTTCAACTAAAGATTTTCTCAAACTAAATATAACACTTTAAGAAGGAGGAAAAACTTTCTCACTCAAGTAATAAAGACATTGATAGTACTTCTTATAAAGTATGCTTGATGAGGTTGAGAATGTGAAGATAATTTTTAGAAAGCTTATCCTTCAAACTCTATTTTGAAGATAGCTCTTGAAAGCTTTAAATAATCAACTTCTTTTGATTGCAAGATCATTATTTGTTCACCTTTTTAATTGAGAAAAGGCTTCACAAAAGAATACTCACTTATTGGAATACTTCTCTATGTATTTCTATTGACAATGGGTCTTTTCATACCATGAATAAGGAACTAGCCATTAGAGAGAAAGCTTTCACTTCACATTTCATCTTAGAATAAGTAACATCCGTTGAGACGTCCCCCCACACATTGCTAAAGCATAAACCATTATTGATTTCACAGAAATAGGTGGTTGTAAAAAGAAAAATGCACTCTCAATGGTCATTGGTTCAATCAAAATGCCAGTTGGGACTAACTATTAGAGAGAACTTGACTTAAGGCTCCTTTTTTGACTTTGACAAAGACTTATATCACTTTTTCTTCATTGATCATTAGATAAAAATAAGGACCGTTACTTTTAAACTTCAATGCCCATCAGAGGAGGGTCAATACTTATTATTAATTTCTAGAAAGTATGAACTTAATGCTTTATTTTTCAAGATCTACACAAGTCCTTTAATAAATGTTAGATGGTTTGCAATGCTCCTTGGCAGCACCTTCAATGCCTGTTAAGATGTGAATGTCACTCGTTGAGGGGTCTAAAGCTTAAAGCTCAAACTAGAGCATTTGTCCAATGCTTATTAGTGAATTTTCAATGTCTGTTAAATGTACTAAATGCTTGTCAAGATGTTGAGTATGCCTCATTGGGGGGTTCAGAGACTTTGGCCTGATTTAAAGAGCTTTTCAATGCTTGTTGAGAAAGATCAATGCTCGTTTCGAGTTTTAGAAAGTTTAACTCACTTTAAGGCACTTTGTCCAACACTTGTTACAAAACTGCAATGCTTATTGTAAGGGTAAGATCAACATCTATTACAAAGTTCAATATGCAAGGCCATGTAAAAGGAATTGTCCAACGCCTATTGGGAATTTGGGCAACACCCGTTGGACGGTCTAGAATGCTATACTTAAGTTAAAGTGTTTTGCTAATGCTTGTTATGATATCTTCAATGCTCGTTGGCAGGTCCATAATGCCTGTTGAATGCAGACAACAACTGTTGGTCTGTCAAGCTATGTTTACCTTAATCTTCACTCTCTAACACTTTGAGTTTTCAAACATACTTCCTTCTTTAATCATCATAGACCAAAAAATTGATATACTTGCAAGTTCTAACATAAATAACTTAGACAATGATTAACTCTTTGAAATGTTTGTAATCATAAAAACAAGAATTGGAACTTTGAGGTTCAATATTCC
>CATIWR010148940.1:0-13419 GCA_949677035.1 Omphalea diandra
AAATTGGCAAGTCTCAGAAGTGCTTTTTCTATCTAATAAACTATCTGCGTAATCCACATCCGAATACCCTACAAGGCTAAAAGATGACTCCCTAGGATACCATAACCCTAAGAGATTTGTGCCATGCAAGTATTTAAAAATCCTTTTAACAACATTTAAGTGAGACTCTTTAGGAGAAGATTGAAACCTATCACACATGCAAACACTAAACATTATATCTGGCCTAAAAGCAGTAAGATAAAGTAGAGATCTGATTATATCTCAATATCTCTTTTCATCTACTGCCTTACCCGATTCATCATTGTCTAGCTTGATGGCACTACTCATTGGAGTTTTAGCTACCTTGCAACTATCCATGCTAAATTTCTCTAGTATCTCCTTTGTGTACTTAGCTTGGTTGATGAAGATCCCTTCTTTGGATTGCTTGATTTGTAGACCAAGAAAGAACTTGAGCTTTCCCATCAAGGTCATTTCAAATTCCCTAGTCATACACTTAGCAAAATCCTCACAAAGAGATTCATTAATAACATTAAAGATAATATCATTAACATAGATTTGAACAATTAATGTATCATGCTTATGCTTTTTAACAAATAGTGTAGTGTCAACCTTTCCTTTTTCAAAATCATTTTTCAAGAGAAATGAACTAAGCCTTTCATACCAAGCTTTTGGAGCTTGTTTCAATCCATACAAGGCTTTGTTCAATTTGAAAACATGGTTTGGAAAACAATGAGACTCAAAACCATGAGGTTGTTTAATATAGACTTTCTCCTCTATAATGCCATTCAAAAAGGCACTTTTCGCATCCATTTGAAAAGTTTAAAATTAATGTGACATCCAAATGCTAAGAGAATCCTAATGGCCTCTAATCTTGCTATGGGGGTAAAGGTTTCATCATAGTCTATGCCTTCCTCTTGGTTGTATCCCTTAGCAACCAATCTAGTTTTGTTTCTAGCGACGAAACCTTATGCATCTAACTTAGTCCTAAACACCCACTTACACCCTATGATTGGGTGTTCTTTAGGGCTAGGGACAAGTTCTCATACCTTGTTTCTCTCAAATTGGTTGAGTTATTCTTGCATAGCAAGTACCCAACTCTCATCATCAAGAGCCTCATCAATTGATTTTGACTCAAGTTGAGAAACAAATGCAAGATTATTATCTAATTGATGAAGTTGAGATCTAGTACTTACACCCTTAGATGTATCACCTATGATCAAATCCTTAGGGTGATACTTGGAAAATCTCCAATCTTTAGGTAGATCTTGGCTTGGCTCTACTTGTTGTTGATGATGTTGGTCTTCATCTACTCTTGATGAATCACCTTCTTCTTTATCTTTATCAACTCTTCTTGTAGAATCATCTAATTATAGCTTTTCAAGATCACCTACAAGATTATCAACAAAAATACCTTTCTCAAGATCAAGTTTACTAGATTCATCAAAAACAACATTCATAGACTCTTTAACTACCATTGAACTTTTGTTGAAGACTCTATATGCCTTGCTAGAGGTGGAATAACCTAAGAAGATTCCTTCATTGGTCTTGGAATCAAATTTCCAAAAATTATTCTTAGTGTTCAAAATATAACACTTACATCCAAACACTCTTAGGTATGATATCTTAGGTTTTCTACAATTTCATAGCTCATAAGAAGTTTTATTAAGAATGGGTCTTTCAAAAACTCTATTTGCAATATAACATGCAGTGTTAATGGCTTCGACCCAAAAGTAATTTGGTAGAGAATAATCATTGAGCATTGTTCTAACCATTTCCACCAATGTTCTATTTTTCCTTTCTACAACACCATTTTGCTGTGGTGTTATAAGAGCTGAAAAATTATAAAAAACTTCATTCTCCAAGCAATAATTTTCAAAAGACTCATTTTGAAATTCCTTTCCATGGTCACTTCTAATAAAAGATATGAAGTAACCTTTTTCATTTTGAATCCTTTTTGCAAAACTTTTGAAAGCATCAAATGAATCATTCTTATGAGTTAGGAAGGATACCCATGTAAACCTAGAGTAGTCATCTACTAGGACTAGTGCATAGTGTTTTCCACCTAGGCTAGCACTTCTAGTGGGTCCTATCAAGTCCATATGGATAAGTTCAAAAGGTTTAGTTGAACTTGTAACATTTTTGGCTTTGTGAAAGGCATAGTGTTGCTTCCATATTTGGCATGGACCATATGTCTTATCCTTGGAGAAATTTAGCTTGGGAAGCCCTTCCACTAACTTTCCTTTGGATAGGCTTTGAAGAAGATCCATGCTTGCATGTCCAAACCTTTTATGCCACAACCAAGCTTCATTGCTCATAGACGTAAGACACTTAAAGGATTAGTTAGCCAAATTGTCTAAGTCAATTGAATAGGTATTGCCTTTCCTTTAACCCTTAAAAATAACCTCACCATCCACTAAAGTGGTGACTCGACATTTCCTTGGATCAAAAGTGACTTTGTTACCTTTGTCACATAATTGACTTACACTTAACAAATTATGTTGTAAGCCACTAACTAAAAGAACATTATCAATTAAACAACATTCATTCTTATCGATAGTTCCAACGCCAATAACCTTACCCTTGGCATTATTACCAAATGTGACATCTCCACTTTATTTTTCTTTTAATGCCGCGAATAGCTTTCTATTTCCAGTCATGTGCTTGGAACTTCCACTATCCATATGCCAATTGCTTGATTTTATGGCTACCACACTTCCCTACACAATAAAAGTAAGTTACCTTTTCTTAGGTACCCAAGCATACTTAGGTCCTTGAGGGTTAGAAGATGAAGGGTCCTCTAGTTTGAGGTGAGCCTTCCTAATATAGCAGTGAATATTAATGTGTCCAAATCTCATGCAATAATGACAATGGAGTTTAGACTTAGGAGTTTTTCTTCTATGCACAATTTTATTATGACTAGGTAGCTTCTCATACCTTAGTCATGTGAATGCATGCATAAACATGTATGATGAGTAGGAGTATAAGATTTTTTATGAGAATGACCATGCTTTTTGTCGTACATATAGGCATGGTTAGCTCTTTGAGTCTTAGCTCCAGAGCTTAAGGGAGCCTTTCCTTTGCTCTTAAGCTTATAAGGCTTAGTGCTAGGAGCACTTTTCTTCCCAATTACCTCTTCCTTTGAGGGTTGAGGTTCTGAGGATCTAACAAATATAGTTTGAGAAGATGAGGAGGCTTCATTAAAGCTAATTAGTGGAGGCCTTTATGATACAATCAATGTATCCAAGGCTTCTTTTCCTTTATAGAACTTAAAGATTGAGCTTCTAAGCTCAATGACTTCTCCTTTTAGAGTGTCATTCTCCTTTCTAAGTGAAGCCATAGAAGAAGATGAAAGAGAAATATTATCCTTTGATTTTTAGAGATCATCATTAGATGCTCTCAATTCTCTTACAATGTCATTAAGGGATTTATAATCATCCTCTAGCTTTTGACATTTTCTTTTGTAAGATTTCATTTGTGACTTGTATTTGACACATCTCATGGTTAGAGCCTCTAGAAGTTCTTCATCTATCTCATCAAATTTGAAATTAGAATGAGAATGAGAAGAAGTACTTACCTCATTAGTAGAGTCTTCTTGTGCCATGAAGCAAATATTGACAACTTCTCCTTATTCGTCTTCTTCACTTGAACTATCATCTCAAGTGGCTGAAAAGCTCTTCTTCTTCTTCTTCTTCTTGTCCCATCTCTTCTTCTTTTTTAATTTGGGACACTCATACTTGATGTTGCCTTGCTTGCCATATTCATAACAAGTGACATCGTTTGATATCTCTCTTAGACTAGAAATTGTCTTCTTGAAGCATTTTCTTTCTTTTCTTCTCTTAATCAACTCCTTTGTCCTCCTTGAGAGCATTGTTAGCTCCTCTTCTTCCTTGTCACTTTTTTCATCACTTGGGGTGATTTTTACTTCCTTCTCCTTAGTTGAAGACTTAAGAGCTAGAGTTCTTCTTTTCTTTTCTGGTTTATCTCTTTGGCCTATTAGCTTTTTCATTTGTTCATCCTTTTGCAAGGCCAACTCATGAGTCAAGAGTTTGCTTATCAATACATCAGTTGGAACCTTTCCAATCTCTGGATTGGACTCTTGTATGCTGTAAACTCTAGCACCAAATTTATCTAGAGGAAGAGTTTTGAGGATTTTTGTGTTTACCTTATAGTTGGTGAGAGCTCTTCTAAATTTCTTCATGTTAGTGACAATGGACAAGAGCCTATTTGTCATTTATGTGATGCTCTCATTGTCCTTCATCATGAAAAGTTCCCATTCGTTGACATACATCTCTAAACGACTTGATTTGACTAGAGTTGTGCCTTCATGATAATTCGCTAGAGTCTTCCAAATGGTATGTGCAGTTTGATAATGTTGCACTTTTTTAATCTCTTCTCTAAAGAGAGAGAGCTTAGAATAATGGCTATTGCTCTCTTGTTTTTACCATTTGATCTCTAGTGAGCTTCAACCCATTCTTCTCTTAGGATAAGTTCTTCAATTTCATCCACTACTTTAGTGGGTAGCTTCCATTCTTTGACAACCACATCCCAAAGGTCCACCATATATGTGTCAAGGTAGATTTCCATTCTATACTTTCAATGAGATAGTCGGTACCATCAAAATGAGATTTAAGGTGTGAGTGGATTCCCTCTTGTGCCATGATCTTTTACTCACCAATAAATGTTTGTTTGAGTGTTTTGGCTCTAATACCACTTGTTGGCCTTAGGCACCAAGAAGGGAGGTTGAATTGGTGTATAAAAATTAAAACAAGAAGATAGGGAAGAGAATGAGTAAAAAGTAGACACAATATTTATAGTGGTTCGAGTATAATTAACCCTACGTTCACTCCCCAATTCTCTGCAATTGGGTGTTCCACTATCTACCAATGGTGTTTTCAAGCTCACACCAAACTTTTACACTTATGTTTTGAAGACTCACATAATAACCTTTACACTTGTGTTTTTGGGGCTCACACAATAACCTTTACACTTATGTTTTTATAGGCTCACACAACAACCTCTCTTAGTGTGTTTACAGGCTCACACTAAAACCTTTACAAATGATGTTTATGCTCACATCAAACAATCTCTAAAAGAAGAGAAGGGATTGAGTAGCAAAATTGCAAGAGTTTGATTACTAAGTTATCAATTCTCTTACATTTACATATGTTTAGTGAGGTATTTATAGCCTCTACCCATCAAAGAGGCATTGTAATAAAATTGGTATAAAATCTTCAAGGTATGCTATATAGATTCTGCATTAATTGCTTATCAGGCTGAAGTGGCGGTCGCTGCTGCTCATTCGCGGTTGTGAATTCCAAATTTTCGTATGGGAGCCAAAACTTGCGGCGAAAAATCCCATTTGTATCTAACGACTAATCCACATGTCTTCTTGTCATTGGTTTACTAGGAAAATATAGTCATTGTGTTCTTCTGCTAATAAAAGTAGCCATTGTGAATTTCTTTGTGTAGGCCATGACTTAGGACATGAATTTGTCTGTTAGAAATTGCATCTTCCACTTTATGAATCGCGGTTGCTACCAATAAGTTGCCTTCGCGATTTTTATCTTCCAACAGTTACTTAGGACATTTGTTGAGCTTTAGTTGTGGACTTATTTCCCTTTTGTGGCTTTTTGAAAATCGTGGTCGCAACTCTGACGCTACATAGACTGTGAATTAGTCTATCACTTTTGGACTCCTTTTTTAGGTGAGTCGCGGTCGAGAATGGCTCTGCAATTTTGCCTGTTTGATTTCTAGCAAGTTTTCACATGGATCACGATCGCAAATCTAAGATTGTGGTCGCGATTTAGAAGTCAACTGGGAGTTTAAGAGCTCCATCTAACTTCACTTGAAAATCCTATAATTTCTGCAAAATAACACTTAAATAAACCATTAATAATGATCAATCTCCTTTGTCAAGATCAAAAGAGTTCCTAGACTTAGGATTAACCCTCTTAGTCTAACAATACTTGAGATTAGGTCACAATCTTGAAATATCCAAATGACTCCTTGGACATGTGGCATACTTTTGCCAAGCTTCCTAGGTGATTGTTGGAGCACTTTTAAAGAGTTTGGAATGTCACGATCGCGAGGTCAATGCCATTCAAATCATTAATCAAAATAGAAGTTTTGGTTCCATTTCATTTAATGGATACTTTTATCTTAAACGCTAATTATAGGATAATATTAAGACTTAGAGATTGTTCACTTCCATTTGACTTCCCATATAATTCCTATCTTATTTTATATAAAAACAACACTTAACATATGCATTATAACCTTTCAATCTATATTGTCAAGATCAAACGAGAGATTTAGCTTAAGTTTGAACAACCTAATCCAATAGTCTCCCTTTTTTTTGACAATTTAGATTGAGTTTGCAAAGAATATAATCACTAACATGCATATTCTTACAGATTCTAAGTATTTAGAAGTCAAGCTAGAGTTAAAAGTTATAGTTCATTAGGTTTACACATATATCTAAAACACTTAGGCATAGGATTCAGAGTTTCAAACATACTTCCCCTTAGTTATGTCAGTTAGTCCAATATATTGTTATTCAATTTGCATGTGATTGTCCAATTTCGTTCCTCCTTTGTCACGATAGAAAAGAAAGGAGATGGGGGAGACAATTGAGAGGGATTACACATCAAGCAAACATAAGTTGTAATAAAACATTATCAAACATAATAGGCAATCAAACATGAGTCATTTATAATAATAAGAAGATAGTAGAGATAAATAGAAAAATAAGGCACACTTCATTAAAGAAAAATACCCAAACATTACAATCAATTCGCAAAATTTCAAACATATACAAATGTTGCATCATAAGTTAGGCCTAAGATTTGAAAAACAAAAACACATAAAAGAAACATTTGAAGAATTGCTAAAGGAGCTCACTTATTGTCACATTTTTCATTATAAGGATCAATTCAAGTTTGGAGATGGCAAATTAATATTTTGATAGTTTGTTCACATGTGCATCATTCATTCTTTTCATTCAAAAAAAAAAAAGAAAAAAATAAGAAAAAGGAAGAGAAAAAAAAAGAAGAAATGATGATGAATGAAAAGGAAGATAATGAGAAGAAAAGAAAAAGAAAGAACAAAAGAAAAAAAAAAAAAAGATTAAGGCACCAAAAGGAAAAACAAAAAGGATAGCATGAATGCTTTGCAAAGAATGATTAAAGGCCTTACACATAAAATGTTTTATCATACCTCACATATTTAGTATAACTAATATCTTAGAAAATGTTCTGCTCTTGGACTTGAACATTTTTTTATATAGCCTTGCCCTTAGCCTTACATTTCAAGCTTAAAGACCTTATGATCCTTAGGTTGCTAAGATCTACATTAGCGGACAAAGACAAGATAGTATTGCTTATGGTCATTTATGACTTCTAAAAAGTTGAAGTTGAAGCATAATTAAGTTATGTGTGATTAGAAGTTGAAATTTTGAATAAAATATGTTTCTAAGACACAAACACTCTATTGTGGTAATTAATTATAAATAAAGCATGTTGATTGGGAACTTATTATTATTGTAAGGATATTTGTTTAATTGATGAAAATTTTGGTTTTGACTGAGATAAACTTCTCCTTAAGACCTTGGAACTTGTTCTTGATCATTTGAGTTATTAGATTTTACTAGGATTACTTTTTGCTTAAGGACAAACAATAGTTTATGTTTTGGAGAATTTGTTTAGTACATAATTTATAGATATTTCATAACTAATTCCTTTTTAAATATTGATGTTATTTTATTAATTTTACATATGGAAAGGATTAAAGGAAGTAAATTTTTGTTTTTTAGGTTTAAAAAGGAGAAAGAGTGGCCAAAGATCAAGAAAAGGCAACCAAAGTATTAGTTTTGAGCACTACATAGTATTTTGGGCATAACTCCCTCTAAAGAACTCCAAATTGTTGGTTTGGATGGAGATAAGGTAACCCAAGAGGGAATGAATCGGGTTGTAAATAAAAATACAAAAAAAAAAAAAAACAATGCAGAAGTAACAAACACAAATCAACACAGAGTTTTATAGCGGTTCAATAATGTGCCTAATCCACTCCCTAAGCTTTCACTTAGGCCTTTTATATTCTTTTTCTAGGCTTAAGAAAAACCTTCCCTTTTCTAAGCTAAAGAAGAACCTTCCATTTTCTAGGCTCAAGAACAACCTATACAATTACTCTCTTTTAACAAGGAATACGAGAGCCACCATAACCCTTGGTATTTTCTAAAGTACAATACCAACCTTTTAGCCATTAGTAAAAATATATCTAAACAGTGTCAATGCCTCTAAAAATAGGCAGTAATTGCACTTTTAGTGCTCAAGAAAACCTACTCTTAAAAAGTTACAAAATAATCCTCATACTATCCAAATCAAAGCAACAATAAAAAGTTTGCACAAATAACTTGATAGATGTTCTCTACTTGTTTACAATTGTTCTCTAAAGTTTATAACCTTTTCAATCTTTAGAAATGTTCCTTATATAGTTAATTGCTAGACTGGCCATTGGAATAGTTGATATTCAATCTAACAACTTTTCTATAATACTAGACGTCAGAAGAGACAATGCTCATTGATTTTGAGTAATGTCTGTTGATCTTGTAATGGATAATTCTAAAGTTTTAAGGGGAAGGCACACCTGCGGTAAAGTCATCAATCACACCACTCAATTGTTCATCTTCCATGGTCATTAGCTTTGGCCTCAATGCACATTGGAGAATGATCAATGCCCATCATTGATTTCTAAAAAGTGTGAGCTTTATGCAAATGTGATTCAACGACTAATGAAGATCTTGTAATGCCCGTTGGAAATATCTCAACACCTATTGATTGTTTGAGTGTACCTTGTTAGAGGGTCCAAAAGTGTAGCACAAACTAGAGCACTTTTTCAACATTTAATGTGAAACGACAACACCCATTGTGAGGTCTAGTATAGCTCAAACTATAACACTACTCCAATACCCATTGCAAGGTCTAGAGAGTATTATTCAAATTAAAGCACTTTTTCAATGCTCGTTTCAAATTTCTCAATGCCCATTTGGATTTTTTCAATGCCCGTTGTGAATTTTCAATAGCTATTGAATTTGTTCTCCCTCATAACTATTCATTAGGTTTGTTCATAGGGTACAAAAACATTAAAATGCAATAATTAGAACTTCTCAAGGTTTTGCCATTATTTTGTTTTCATTCAAAACACATCATTCAAAGTAAAAGAGTGAGACCAAGGCCTTTGGGTCACATGTTCTCCAACCATTCTCCCTATTAACACAACATGCTCCCCCTTTTTGATTGATGACAAAACCAAGATGCATTGATACCAAATATTCAAAACTTAAAACAAAGAGGATACCAAATGTTACACCATAAAAATACAAATGTTGCTTACTAGGTTAGATATCAAATATATCATAAAGGATACTAAATGTTAGATATTAAAAACATAAAGGATATTAAATGTTACGCTATCAAGTGAGTTCAAACAAGAGTATCCAAATCCAAACAAATAAGTGATACCAATCAGAGCATCAAAGCATATAAAAAATTCTCCCCCTTTTTGTCATCATGGTAAAAAGAGAAACCAAAATATTTAATGCCAAAAAATTAGACAATGCAAATAAAATTCTCTCTTTTAATATTTAGACAAAATTCTCAAAAACAAATTGAACATAATGATACCCAAAAGAAATAGGCCTTTTTAAGATATCTTATGATGTTATCTAAAACACATAACACTTAGAGAAGGAAAACTCCTCTATTTATATGCTTTCTTTTAACAAATCTCCCAAGATATTCAAACAATAATTCAGTTGACATTAATTGGGGTCACATGTTCTATTCATGTGTTCAGGATAGCAAGAGAGGAAGGATAGTTATTAGAGATCCACAATTCAAACTCCCCCTTAGCAAGCATGGTAAACGATAAGTAGGGATAGAGATACATTACAGTTGATGATTTTCAAAATACAATAATGTTGGACTAGGATAGTTAATCCTAAGTCTTAAACCTCTTTTGATCTTGACAAAGGAGATTGATCAAATATAATGATTTAATTAAGTGTCGTTTGCAGTTCTTAGTCTCTAATCTTGAAGGTGAATGAAGTCTATTATCTCCAAATAAAGTAAAGTGCCTCCTAATTCGCGACCACGAACTAGACTAAGGCATGTTGACAAATTGGACAAATGGATTTGAGGGCTACTTCTTTACCACGATCAATTCAAAGAAAGGAGAGCTAAAGTCACATACAAATTTGCAATGTAAGTCATGCCCCAATCGCGTCCGCGAATGTCAAAGTAACTCAAGAGGGAATCAAGTCCACAACCATAGCATGACAAGTGTCTCAGGTGACCATTGAAAGACAAAAATTATGATGACAACTTATGGGTAGCGACCGTGAATCTTGAAGAAGAAGATGAACATTTTTTATAGATGAATTCGCATCCTCAGTTGTCGCCTGTACAAAGAAGATCGCGACCGCTACTTTTATGAGCAGGTGAAAGACAACAGTTATATTTTCCTAAAGAACTAATGGAAAGATGACACGTGAACTAGCCGTTAGACACAAATAGGGTTCCCCGCTGCAAGTTTTGGCTCCCATATGGAAATTACAAAATCACAACAGCAAAAGAGTAGTAGCGACCGTGAATGAAGCCTGACAAGCATTTAATGTAAAAATCTACCTAGCATACTTTGGAGATTTGCTACCAGTTTTATTGCAACGTCTCTTTGGTGGGTAGAGGCTATAAATATATCACCAAACAAATATAAACACAAGAGAATTCATTAATTTCTAACCCAAACTCTTACAATTTTGCTACTCAATCTTTTATCTTTTTTAGGTGATTGTTGGGTGTGAGCATAAATACCATTTGTAAATGTTGTAGTGTGAGCATGTAAAAACACTAAAAGAGGTTATTATGTGAGCCTTAAAAACACAAGTGTAAAGGTTATTGTGTGAGCCTTCAAAACACAAGTGAAAATTTTGGTATGAGCTTAAAAACACCATTGAAAGACCAATGGAACACTCAATTGCTGAGAATTAAAGAGTGGACGTAGGGTCAATTGTACCCAAACCATTATAAATCTTCTGTCTCCATTCTACTCATTTTCTTTCTTAGCTTGTTGTTTTAATTTTTATACACGAATTCAACCTCCCCTTCTTGGTGCCTAGGGCCAATAAGTGGTATCAGAGCCTAAACACTCAAACAAACCTCTTTTGGTGAGTAAAAGATCATGGCACAAGAGGGAATCCACTCACACCTCAAGCCTCACTTTGATGGAACTGACTATACTCATTGAAAGTATAGAATGGAGATCTATCTTGACATAGATGTGGTGGACCTTTGGGATGTGGTTGTAAAAGAATGGAAGCCATCTACTAAGGTAGTGGATGGAATTGAAGAACTTATCCCAAGAGAAGAATGGGTTAAAGCTCACCAGAGATCAAATGGCAAAAACAAAAGGGCAATGGTCATTCTTTTAAGCTCTCTCTCTTTAGAGAAGAGATTGGAATAGTGCAACATTGTCAAACAACACATGCCATTTGGAAGACACTTGAAAACTACCATGAAGGCATAACTCTAGTAAAGTCAAGCCAATTAAAGATATACATAACCGAATTGGAGCTATTCATGATGAAGGACAATAAAGCATCACCAAAATGACGAATAAGCTCTTATCCATCATCATCAACATGAAGATATTCGAAAGGACACTTGCAAACTATGAGGTAAACATAAAAATCCTCAAAACCCTTCCTTTAGATAAATTTGGTGCTAGAGTGTATAGCATCTAAAAGTCCAATTCAGAGATTGGAAAGGTGCTAACAGACATTTTGATAGGCAAACTCTTGATTTATAAGTTGGCCTTACAAAAGGATGAACAAATGAAGAAGCTAAGAGGCCAAGGAGATAAACCAGAAAAAGAAAGAAGAACCCTGGCTCTTAAGTCTTCAATAAAGGAGAAGGAGGTAGAAATTACCTCAAGTGATGAAGAAAGTGACAAGGAAGAAGAGGAGCTAGCAATGCTCTCAATGAGGACAAAGGATTTGATCAAAAGAAGAAAAGAAAGAAAATGCTTCAAGAAGACAACTCATAGTCTAAGAGAGAAATCCAACGATGTCACTTGCTATGAATGTGGCAAGCAAGGCCATATCAAGTATGAGTGTCCCATATTGAAGAAGAAGAAGAGATGGGACAAGGAGAAGAAGAAGAGTTTTTCAGCCACTTGGGATGATATCTCAAGTGAAGAAGAGGAAGAAGGAGAAGTTGCCAATATTTAGTTCATGGCACAAAAAGACTCTACAAATGAGGTCAGTACTTCTTCTCATTCTAATTCTGATTTTGAATATGATGAGATTGATGAAGAGCTTCTAGAGGCTCTAACCATGAGATGTGACAAATACAAGTCATAAATGAAATCTTACAAAAGAAGATGTCAAAAGCTAGAGGATGAATATAAATCCCTCAATGACATTGTAAGAGAATAGAGAGCATCTAATGATAAGCTTAAAAAATTAGTGGATAGTCTTTCTATTTCATCTTCTTCAATGGCTTCACTAAGAAAGAAGAATGACAC
Organism: Omphalea diandra; assembly: GCA_949677035.1. Classification (NCBI taxonomy): domain Eukaryota; kingdom Viridiplantae; phylum Streptophyta; class Magnoliopsida; order Malpighiales; family Euphorbiaceae; genus Omphalea; species Omphalea diandra. The sequence continues at coordinate 12,580 of CATIWR010148940.1, forward strand.
TTTAAAGGGAGAAGTCATTGAGCTTAGAAGCTTTATCTCTAAGTTCCATAAAGGAAAAGAAGCCTTGGACACATTGATTGTGTCACAAAGACCTCCACTAATTAGACATGGTCTTGGCTTCAATGGATCCTCCTCATCTTCTCAAACTACATTTGTTAGACCTTCAAAACCTCAATCCTCAAGGGTAGAGGTAATTAGGAAGAAAAATGCTCCTAGCAATAAGCTTTCTAAGCCTAAGGGCAAAAGGAAGGCTCTCCCAAGCTCTAGAGCCAAGACTCAAAGAGCTAACCATGCTTATATGTATAACAAAAAGCATGGTCATTCTCATAAGAAATTCTCTACTCCTACTCATCATACATGCACATGCATGTATTCACATAGCCAAGGTATAAGAAGGCCTCCTACTCATACTAAATATGTGCATAGGATAAAGACTCCTAAGTCTAAACTCCAATGCCATTATTGCATGAGATTTGGACACATTAATATTCATTGCTACATTAGAAAGGCTCACCTCAAACTAGAGGACCCTTCATCTTTTAAGCCCCAAGGACCCAAGTATGCTTGGGTACCTAAAAAAAGGTAACTCACTTTTGTTGTGTAGGGGAGTGTGGCAGCCACCAAATCAAGCAATTGGTATGTGGATAGTGGACGTTCCAAGCATATGACTGGAAATAAGAAGTTATTCACTGCATTGAAAGAAAAAGAAGGTGGAGATGTCACATTTGGTAACAATGCCAAGGGTAAGGTAATTGGCATTGGAACCATTGGTAAGAATGGTTGCTCTTTAATTGATAATGTTCTTTTAGTTAGTGGCTTACAACATAATTTGTTAAGTGT